>CANNZV010001480.1:0-151555 GCA_947561585.1 Caprella mutica
CAAATACGTTGCAGGAAATATTCTGAAATTTGATTCTCGATCGTGAGTTGAAAAAATTAGTTGAAATTTTATTTGGAATTAAAATATTTAAAAATATCAAGAGAGATAAATTTTAATGTTGAATTGGTATAGTTTTGACATATAAATTAAAATGAATATAACTAAAATTTACATGCTTTTGTTTTATAAAACGTGTATAAAGATAACGAAGCATTTTGATTAAATAATAATGGTTCATTAATATAGGGAGCTATAATTTTAATCATATAAAAGAATATACAATATCTACAATAAAACTATCTTTACCATATGGTTACTACTCGATAGCACCTTACCCTAGTTTATTATCTTTATCTGTAGACATTTTTTAAATTTATTCATGTGTGCTTAATTATATATTAGAAAAAATTATAGAGTAGTTAAAAATAAACAATTTGAATGAGAAATAAATATTAGGTATAGCTATTATGGTTCATTGTATAGTACTATGACTATATATAGTGTTGCTATATAGGATTGGATAGTATCTTCTATGGCCCCACCATAACTTTCTTTCTAATAATACTTTTATCAGTTAAACTCATCAAAGAACATTCCTTCTCCAACTGCATTCCCATTCCAGGTAATTACCACACATCATTCCCAGGGCCGGTAATTCTATTAGCGCATTCCTACAGTCGATAATATTACTCACCGTGACCATCTATTGTTTTAGTGACAGGAAGCGATGAGCAGATAAATGATCGCCTATCTGCGGTATCCCAGCTACGCATTGAAAGTGGTATCCAAGGTACGAATTTATAGGGCGATGTCTGTCACACAAGCGTTTTAGCACAGCGTTTTCACAGCGGTTTTAACTCTGAATTATTATTAAACTCATTTCATATGTATCCATGTTACGCGACGATTTTGGAGCGTTGAAAACGCTGTAAAAACGCTTGTTTGAGGGTCCTTAATAGAGAAAGTTATTCGAGAAAAATAATGTAATTTTATCTGTGGTATCCTAGATACGTATTTGGTACCCCAGGTACGTATTGAAGTTGGTATCCTAGTTATGCTTCTATTCAATAAGAGTGTAATTCGGGAGAAAATAATTAAATTATTGTTATTATTGTATTAAAGAGAAAACATACCATATACAACATTCAGTTGTATTATATTAGTATTCTAATAATGTACGTTCAAGGCTGTTACTGAAGCAATAATAATTGCTTCAATAATGAGACAATATCTGCGTAATATTTTATTTGTTGTTGCCAAATTTGTTTTTAAATAAAAATAAATAAAAAATAATTGTGGATATGAAGATTAAAGTAGTTAATACTACAAACTAAATACAGAAATAAAAAAAACTTAATATACAAAATATCAAAATATCATTATTAGATAGCACTGTGTAATAATAATAATTTTTATATTGTTTTTTCTTATATGACCGAAGATGTAGTACTGACCAATAATTCGTAACTTACCCTATTGAATGATTACAAATTTCCCTGTTTTTGTATTACTATGTCAAATAGTTGCCAATTTATTTACCATTTACACGTGGTGTCGCTATGGATATTATAAACAATTCAATTAATTAATTTATAAATATATAATAATTATTGAGATCATGAATAATAGAATAGAAATTGAATAAAGAAATATTACTAAATAATATAAGTTAACTAATTAAAAAAGAGTAAATGAAATTATATTCGGTTACTATTTTATATTAAAACTATCTAATTTATTTTCTATCTATTTTCCTTTTCATAGTAAATATATAATTTTTTAAATTAAAATCAAACCATTTCATATTAATTACTAGTTCTTAAATCGAGTATTATCTTTTAATTAAAAGTTTGAAATATGAAATTCAAATTATAGGGTAAGTTCTGAGTTATTGAACTGTGTCGCATTTTCGATCATGCAGGTATCATGGACACGAATAAAAATAGAAGTTAAATAAAAATTATTATTATATACTTTATTCTTACATGATCGAAAATATGGAACAGTCCGACTACTCGTAATTTACCCCAGTTTAATTAGGTTATAATTTATTCTCTTTATTAAGATCTATAGATCGAAAGTTAATTTATTAACTTATTATCAAACTTGACGTCACAACAGCTGTATACCTTTTGTCAACGAGCAAGCGTTAGTATTCAAAGAGGTCCAGCCATAAACAACTCTAAACTTTTTAACAGTATGCAAATATATATTCTAATATAGATACTAAATTGCACCCATCATCACCTACATACAATAGCAACTCTCCTCACAATAGCATCCATTGTACAATTAGTACAGTAAATAGCCTGGTTCAATGAGAGTGAATTCAATTTGTCGTATTCATTTAAATGCATGAATGGTGCTCTACGACCCAGACCGTCTATTAAAGTCTAGAGTTGGCCTTCGTTCAATTTGAGACAGCCTAAAGGTCTTTAGAAAGTACAACACTCAGTTCCCATATAAATCAATTGATCTGTCAACACAGAGTAGTAAACTCACTCCCAATTTCATTGTGAGGCTCAGCACGAACAAAACCACGCTAGAGAGTGTGGCAAAGCGCGCCAAAATAGTGACGGGTAGGAGTCTTCAAAATACTATTCGGTGTTCTGATCTACTTACCCTGTAAATCATATTATATGCAGTATAAGTAGATGGATTAAAGTGATTTAGATGGTATAATATAAGGAGGAAGGACAAACTTAAAATATGATATTAATATTATGCTACATAAATTATTTCACAAATGGTGAAATAGAGAGGCCTGTAGACACTACACTGTAGATAGAGAGGCCTGTAGACACTGTAGATGATGTGGCCTGTAGACACTGTAAATAGAGAGGCCTGTAGACACTGTAGATAGAGAGGCCTGTAGACACTGTAGATAGAGAGGCCTGTAGACACTGTAGATAGAGAGGCCTGTAGACACTGTAGATAGAGAGGCCTGTAGACACTGTAGATAGAGATGCCTGTAGAAACTGTAGATAGAGAGGCCTGTAGACACTGTAGATAGACAGGCCTGTAGACACTGTAGATAGAGAGGCCTGTAGACACTGTAGATAGAGAGGCCTGTAGACACTGTAGATGATGAGGTCTGTAGACACTGTAGATGATGTGGCCTGTAGACACTGGTAGATGATGAGGCCTGTAGACACTGTAGATGATGAGGCCTGTAGATACTGCAGATGAAGAGGCCTGTAGACACTGTAGATGAAGAGGCCTGTAGACACTGTAGATGAAGAGGCCTGTAGACACTGCAGATGATGAGGCCTGTAGATACTGTAAATGATGAGGTCTGTAAATACTGTAGATGATGAGGCCTGTAGACACTGCAGATGAAGAGGCCTGTAGACACTGTAGATGAAGAGGCCTGTAGACACTGCAGATGAAGAGGCCTGTAGACACTGCAGATGATGAGGCCTGTAGACACTGTAGATGATGAGGCCTGTAGACACTGTAGATGATGAGGCATGTAGACACTGTAGATGATGAGGCCCGTAGACACTGTAGATGATGAGGCCTGTAGACACTGTAGATGATGAGGCCTGTAGACACTGTAGATAGAGGCATGTAGAAACTGTAGATGATGAGGCCTGTAGACACTGTAGATGATGAGGCCTGTAGACACTGTAGATGATGAGGCCTGTAGACACTGTAGATGATGAGGCCTGTAGACACTGTAGATAGAGGCATGTAGAAACTGTAGATGATGAGGCCTGTAGACACTGTAGATGATGAGGTCTGTAGACACTGTAGATGATGAGGCCTGTAGACACTTTAGATGATGAGGCCTGTAGACACTGTAGATGATGAGGCCTGTAGACACTATAGATGATGAGGCCTGTAGACACTGTAAATGATGAGGCCTGTAGACACTATAGATGATGAGGCATGTAGATACTGTAAATGATGAGACCTGTAGACACTGTAGATAGAGAGGCCTGTAGACACTGTAGATAGAGACCTGTAGACACTGTAGATGATGAGGCCTGTAGACACTGTAGATGGAGACCTGTAGACACTGTAGATAGAGACCTGTAGACACTGTAGATAGAGGCCTGTATACACTGTAGATAGAGACCTGTAGACACTGTAGATAGAGAGGCCTGTATACACTGTAGATAGAGACCTGTAGACACTGCATAGAATCATATGATCAGATCTGCATATATACTATATTATAATACTATATGGAAACGTTAAAGAGGATAGTTATCGTGTGATATCATTCAAACACTTCATTAAGAGACCTACTAAAACACTGAAGATTCATATTATCTATGTTTATGATGAAGTTTTTTTAAACAAAAAATATGTTTTTATGTTTTTTTTTATCTGAGAGGTGACGGTATTTTCTTTGAGTTGGTAGACTCCATTATAAAGCTCTATGACTGGAGACGTGTCACTACCCTGTCAATTGTGTCATTGCCTGGCCAATTGTTGCCGTGACATTAATGGTGACAGATCACTGCTGGCAAAGTGTCAGCAAGGAGTGGCTAGCTACAGCATACTCTGATTGAATCTAAACAACCGAGAAAAAACTAACGTGCTACCTTTTTCTCTTCATTAAATTCCTATCAGTTATTTTTTCTATAGCAGCGCTTTGTGTACCTAATTCAAAGAAAACATCCTAAAATGTACATTGTGCTATCGGAAGAAAGGCGGTGGTTGTTTTATCTAATAGTTATTTAAATTGGTATCCACGATACCTAGTCCATGGTTACCAATAATGATTTTCTAATATGATCAAAAATGAGAACCGTTCGATAACTCAGAACTAACCCTATATGAATGACTTGCATTTAGACTGCAGATGTAGCTTGTTCACGATTATGAATGCTTCATACACTCACGTCCTAATTTGTAGTTATGTGCATAATAATGCGCACACAGAAATAGTGAATAATTACTGCAATCATATGCGCAATTACTAAATTGCATGGCACGACTGATAGAATTCATATATAGAGAGAATATTCGGTTAATAACATCTTTGTATGCGAAATACATGGTATTAACTTGAAAAACACTCAGTCAAAAATTATTGTCGGGAATCGTCAGTTTTCAATAGATTATTTTTTTTTCTAAATTTAAAACAATTAAAGTCAATCGTATTTTGTTGAATATTCCTAACAAAAAATACCGACAAATTACCCTATGTTATATTTTCCGATAAAATATCATCAGTATTTACCGTAATGGACAATAAAAAGCGATCTGCCGAATAAAGTTTGTCCAACTGGTCAAGCTGTATATACTATATACATATATAACTGGTCAAACTATATACATTAATTAAGCAATTACCTCCATATAATAAGTACACAGTAATTCTATATTCATTTGCCATTATCCAATAAGTTGTATTGTAATTTCCTCTGCACCAGGAAGTCATTAGCAAATCACACTAGAGGCCTGGGTTCTTTTTTCCCCAGATGGACAGATGTGTCTCACAGCGTGGTCATGATTCGAGTGCGTATTCAGAGTCAGCTCTCGAGTTTCTCAGCGCCCACTGTACTACCTTCACACAAACCACATTAGGACATAAAAACTTTATTTGTTTACACAGGGGTACAATAGACGCGCTCTGGGTGCCTTTATACCACACCGGTTATTATTCTGTCACTACAACTCAATCCCAGATCAGTTTGTTTAGATCCTTGTCTCAAGTTCTCCTTCTACGTTTGCGCACAGTTCATTTTTTTTTAATGAGTGTACGCTGTTGTTTTTTCTAGCATGCTTAACATCTCCTAAATTTAGCAAAAAAAGAGGTTTAAGGAAATCCTGAGTTCCGATTCTATTTTGTCATTGCAGGACTCAATTCACGGAATTTTGTTTAAACTCCAGAATAATCTACCCTTTCAATTAAAGCGTTTTCCTGTAATTCTTCTAATAGAATGTAGAAAAAATCTAAATCTATTGAATCTAGAGCTGTTAATATTATTGAAAAGTTACTACGTGTTCAAGTATGACAGACACATCGTGCTGAATTGCTAAAATGTTTCGCTTCATCGCTTCCAAGTGCCTGAGATATGAATAAGTACCTACCTAAACTCTGTCAACCACAACAGATGCCAAATACCTCAAAAACCAGTTTTAAAAAATGATGCCAATTTTAGACCAAAATGAAAGACCATAATCTCACTATTCTAGAACAATAGATAAAAACTTAAATCCTCCTGAGAAACTAGTAAATCTAGGTACTCTAGAATTAAAGCGCGCGGCACACGTCAACCTTACCCAAATTCGTTGGAGTCTCTCTATAAGCACTGTGACTCATGACTAGAATATTAAAGTTTAAAATCAGGAAACTGGAATTATCACCTTATGGAGGCGTCACGCATCATGACCATATTAGGACTGCAGGGACTTATTCGGTTGGACACAGTTTGTTTGTTTGCTTTATGTATTTCTATACTGTATTTAGACGTATAAATTTCTGTAAATTGTAAGGCAGTTCGATAAGATGACTCATTTTAATTGATCGACTTTTACAACGAATTTTGCACGATAGATTAATTCTATTATTTGTTCATCGAATTCGAGCAAATATGAGTTTTAAATACAACATTAAAATAAATAAGGCTTTAGAAACAGTAAGAGCGTACACACACGTAATAAAAAGTGTCAGACATTATAGGTAGTGACAGCTAAGGCTCTAAATTTTCAGCATGGGTGACTTTACCAGTTTACTCATAGCGTTAGGTTAATTTTATCTGCCTAATTACTAATTTTAACCCCACACTCCCCTCTGCTCGATACATGAACAACAACCTTCAATTACGCGCGTGGACCAATTAGCCGCATATGCCATCATTTTTTTAGGGTACTCGCGCACTTTGTTTTAGGCCTACCGGGAGATAGGCTATAGGTTGTGTACGTGCGCTTTCAGATCTCTGTAGATAGATCACTACTTCCTATTTATTCAAAGGGAAGAAGAATATCATGTGGCTAATCTTAACGGCTTCTACTGGAAAAGAGAAAATAACAAAACTCATTGAATTCGCATAACCTGGTTAGAAAAACAGATTAGTAGATCTAAATCCAGTTTAGAAACTACAATTCTTATGGACTTTTAGAAAAAGTTAGAATTTCAATAAGAATAAATACTACTATAATTATGGTAGTATTTACTAGAAGTATGTTTATTTGGGTATGGCTGTACTCAGTACTCCTAATCTTACTTGCTTGAGCACGTGGCTCTGTACCCACTGTCTACAGTGTCTCTCACCACTACCATCCACTTAACTCGCAATTACCACAGACTGCACGATAGGTGGATGTTACAGGCGACTGTACACACCTCTCTCACATGTTCTACCATATGTTGGGGCTATTTTTACCCTTTATTTATTTCTAATTTGCTGGCAGCAGAAGTACGTACAGGGGAGAGCATGTGCTACCTTTTTTATCCTTATTTATGCCATCTCCACTCTATGTATAGTAAATAAAAGGATATAATGTAAAGGGTGTGTTCTTAGAGGCTTTTTAATTCTTCAGTAAAGATGAAACTACAAGAATATTCATTTATTTATTATTATAAGCTAGTAAAGATATCAAGTTTAAAGACTAAATCTACTTTTATCTATGATTTTAATGTTCATTTTCTCTATAAACTAATTTATTTATTCACAGTAAAATTCGATTATTTGATACTTATTACATGTGCCTATATTTGAAACATTTAAATACCATTTATGTGAATATTACATTAAACTTAAACTAATGGTGATATTACCATTAAATATATATCAATGAATAAAACAAAGTGAATGTATATATTAGGAAACTATTCTACTAATGAAATATGTACCATTTATATAACGGTTTAGTTTTTGTTATTATTTATATGTTTATTGCAGGTAAATTTGAATGATATTTAATAGCATTTTCCATTCTTATTTTTTCCCATAGTGGCTGTATAAAATTTTACGATGTATATGCATGAAAACACACCTTCTCATATAAAGGTGGAAAATCCGTTAATTTCCTTCACCGAACGCCATTATACTACACACATCAATGAAGGTAAACACGGCGGATTGTTCACCGCGACCAGCCATTAATATGTGCAAATAAATGATTTTTAATGAGCCTTTTCACAATGACTCTCGAAATCCAGTCACAATAGATCTTATTTTTATACCCCGATCACATAATGTTTACACTGGGCTTTATTCAACGTGAATGGGCGCCGTGAAACGCGATATTCCCGCGCCGTCGCGTCCCTCCAGTGTTCCGTCCGCCGCGGGTTTTTATCCGGTCTTTTGTGTTGGGGGTTTTGGCAGACATCTGGAATCGTCGATGGTAATTCAATAGGAATTGAGGATTCAATGGGAATTGGACGGTTAGGAGTTTTCTAAGATTTTGTGGTCGAGGATTTTGTAAGGACTTTAGGGAAGTATTTACGGAATTTAAATTTTGGGGAGATAATTAAAAATAGTTGAGAAATATTTATGAAAATTAAGAGAATTTTAAATACAAATTGATTGATGGTTTGAAATATGATTATTCAATTAAAAAATGTTTTAGATTGAAGTTTGATTTTTCAATTAATAATCAAATATATGAATTGAACATTAACGTGAACACTATCTTAGAAAACTGACTGAAATAGTATATATAACAAATATAAATTAAAGATGGAAATAAATATGATTGCGAGTGAGAGGGTATTCTTAGAAAAATGTACATGTCTCTTTAAAAGTAATTACAAATTAGAATTAAAAGCATTATATACTCTTTGAAAGAGTTTGTTATGACTTTGTATTATGACTTTAATACATGCGTTATTTTAGTAAACATGTAAAAAAATTAACGATTAAATATATTCATAAAATTCATAATATATTTAATAATATATTTGATGAATAATATTCATCAAATACTATACATCAAATACTATTCATCAAATATTATTCATCAAATACTATTCATCAAATACTATTCATCAAATATTTTTCATCAAATATTATTCATCAAATATTATTCATCAAATATTATTCATCAAATATTATTCATCAAATATTATTCATCAAATATTATTCATCAAATATTATTCATCAAATATTATTCATCAAATATTATTCATCAAATATTATTCATCAAATATAATTCATCAAATATTCATTAAATATAAAATACATTAATAATATTCCAATAGATATGCAATCATTTTCTAATCCAAATACACACAATTCTCCCTCAACAATAATAGAAAAGGCTCAAAACTTCTCATACCATTCAATGTAGATAATTATCTCAGTGTAATTCGAATAGGTTTTAATGCTATTAAAATATAGATATTATCTTAATTTTATTCATCACACGCACTTTTTCTAACCGTCCTAACACCGAATTCAATACCATCACCTACCAGTTTGAGATACCATCTACTATCTACCCACTATCTACCCGCAAAACTATTTAGTCCTTTGACGTACATGTGCATAAAAGGTGTAACACGAGACGTGAAAAAGGTTATATTGAAATGTCATAATCGAGTTATACCAACACCAACCTTAGCTTTGTCCCGACCCGCAACCTGATACCGGTACATTGATGGTTGACTGACGGATTCATTGTTCGCGGGACAAATCGATTCAAGAAAATGAACAGTAAACTATGAGGGCAAGTTGGGTAAGTTACGAATTATCGGACAGTTCCACATTTTAGATAAAAAATGTTTTTTAACACTTTTGCTCGTTATTTTTAAATGGTATCAATGGTTCCTGAAATTCATGATTTTTATTAGTATCCATGATACCTGCAATTCTTTATTGTAATTGGTATCCGTGATAACTGCAATTCGTTATTTTAATTATTGGTATCCATGATACCTGCAATTCTTTATTGTAATTGGTATCCATGATAACTGCAATTCGTTATTTTAATTATTGGTATCCATGATACCTGCAATTCGTTATTTTAATTATTGGTATCCATGATAACTGCAATTCGTTATTTTAATTATTGATATCCATGATACCTGCAATTCGTTATTTTAATTATTGGTATCCATGATAACTGCAATTCGTTATTTTAATTATTGGTATCCATGATACCTGCAATTCGTTATTTTAATTATTGGTATCCATGATAACTGCAATTCGTTATTTTAATTATTGGTATCCATGATACCTGCAATTCGTTATTTTAATTATTGGTATCCATGATACCTGCAATTCGTTATTTTAATTATTGGTATCCATGATACCTGCAATTCGTTATTTTAATTATTGGTATCCATGATACCTGCAATTCGTTATTTTAATTATTGGTATCCATGATACCTGCAATTCGTTATTTTAATTATTGGTATCCATGATACGTGCAATTCGTTATTCTAATTATTGGTATCCATGATACCTGCAATTCGTTATTTTAATTATTGGTATCCATGATACCTGCAATTCGTTATTTTAATTATTGGTATACATGATACATGCAATTCGTTATTTTAATTATTGGTATCCATGATACCTGCAATTCGTTATTTTAATTATTGGTATCCATGATACCTGCAATTCGTTATTTTAATTATTAGTATCCATGATATGTGCAATTCGTTATTTTAATTATTGGTATCCATGATACCTGCAATTCGTTATTTTAATTATTAGTATCCATTATACGTGCAATTCGTTATTTTAATTATTGGTATCCATGATACCTGCAATTCGTTATTTTAATTATTGGTATCCATGATACCTGCAATTCGTTATTTTAATTATTGGTATCCATGATACCTGCAATTCGTTATTTTAATTATTGGTATCCATGATACCTGCAATTCGTTATTTTAATTATTGGTATCCATGATACCTGCAATTCGTTATTTTAATTATTGGTATCCATGATACCTGCAATTCGTTATTTTAATTATTGGTATCCACGATACCTGCAATTCGTTATTTTAATTATTAGTATCCATGATACGTGCAATTCGTTATTTTAATTATTGGTATCCATGATACCTGCAATTCGTTATTTTAATTATTGGTATCCATGATACCTGCAATTCGTTATTTTAATTATTGGTATCCATGATACCTGCAATTCGTTATTTTAATTATTGGTATCCATGATACCTGCAATTCGTTATTTTAATTATTGGTATCCATGATACCTGCAATTCGTTATTTTAATTATTGGTATCCAAGATACCTGCAATTCGTTATTTTAATTATTGGTATCCATGATACCTGCAATTCGTTATTTTAATTATTGGTATCCATGATACCTGCATGTATCAAGTATACCTATTAAAATAAACAGAAAAAATGTCAAATTATTTAGTTTTTTCTTTAATGATCGAAAATGTGGAACAGTCCAATAACTCGTCAGTTACCCTATACCAACCTATAACCCGTAAAAACAAGGAGGGTAAGGTTACACTGAGGAAAATTACCGGTAAGAATTTTATAGGAATTTGGTAAATTGATACCGTTAATGGTAAATTACATCACTGTTAATATACTGATTGGAATTCTATTGAAATAAATAACTATTGGAGAGATAAGGAAGGGAGGAGAAATAATAGCCAGAGAAAATAAAGAAAACCATTCCCAGCAGTAATTTTAAAGTCGGAAACTTATAATTACTTAATTAATAAATTCAACAGGTTTTAGAAGATGGCTAAAATATTAAATATTGGATAAATAAATTAGTATTATGTTATTAAAAGATTTACTAATTTTCTTACACTTTATTTAATATAATAATAGAAGTATAACAGTTTTTAAATGTATATTCAACACTAGAGCTATACCAAACTGTCAAATTTGACTGTTAAATAAATAAAAAATTGGTAGATACTTGAATTTTTTTTAATTCACTGTCTCCTTAAAAAAAATAAAAAAATAAAAAAAAAGTACCTACCTACCAATGATAATTTATGAAATACAATTTTTTTGCAAAGTAGAAAGCAGTCAAATTGACTGCTAGTTCTACTGCTAAGATATTCCCTTTAATATTTCCTACACATCATAAAATAGTTCCTAAGGCTTTTTCGTTGTTTTCCAGCACGGATTAAGTCGCTATCTTTATATTTTCCGCACAATTAGTTGCCTAATGATGGGCGATGTTTCAGTTTTTTTTAACCTCTCCAAAAATGTAGAGAGTTCAGCAAACAAGTTAGATAAAATCTTACCTCCGTACTTAGGTTATTAAATAGTTTACAATTGTTTATCATTTTTCGGTAGAGGTGAAAAATAAGAATGATTATCAGTGTTATCAAAAAAGAAAATTCAATAGAAATCAACTTGTAAAGAGGTTATTTAAACTCTACATTGAAGGTTTTTTGGTTTCTAAAACTAAAAATAAAAAATAAAAAATAAAACCTAAAAAAAAAACCTTCAACGTTGAGTTCAAATAACCTTAAATAATAATAATATGGATTTCCCGTTGAGTATGAATCTTTTTTTATAGAAATTAACTTATAAAATATGTTGCACAAATCGTATGATATTTATCTATAAGTATAGTTAATCTTACTGGTCAAGTTTACAATAATATATTAAATAATAGTACATTTATGATATAAAAACATGAAGTAGGTAGCTATTTCTCATAAACGAGTTTTTTAAATTTTTAAATTAAACTTTTGAATTATATTAAATGTTTTATTTAATTTTTCGAAAATGTTATTTTAACAAACAGGAATTTATTCAGAATAATTATTCGCTATTTATGAAATAAAATAAATATAATAATTGATAAGTTAAAGTTAATAGAATAATAATATTAAGAAAAGAAAATAGATAAAATAATTAAGAAAATTGAATAATTGTAAGAAAATAAATAAAATAATTTATGATTGATAAAATAAGGAATAGAATGTAATCCGAAGTGTATTTTACTTTAATATAATTGATTTATTTTATTTCTACTATTTTCTCCAAGTAATTTGCATTGAAAATATTCAAGTATAAAATTTCACCACAATTATTCAAAATATTCAAATATCATAATTACCAAAATTACCATTTCTTCCTCATTAACATAACTATTAACATAATTGACACTATTAATTTAATTGCAACAACCTCAATTAGTAGAGACATTGTATGCAAGGAAATTCACTGAAATGCTTATAACTAATTGCAAAGTCAATATTTTTCCTCCACTAACTGCCTTGCCAATTGCCTGCAATTACGGTGCAATAAACCGTTAACCATTCTAATTAAACTCTAGATAATAATTTCCCTTTCTTTCTTACCCTAAGTAAATACAAACGCATTTTTAGAAATATGTTAATTGCCTTAACGTTAGAATCGTTAAGGCAATTGCCATCGTTAACTCAAATTGCAATCGTCATGAGGGCAAGAAAATAAAAATGCACTAATGAGCCGTATCTAGACTACGTAATGTACTATCATTCACTAAAGTAGCTGTGATTTCTTTTATACCTAACATATTAAATAGAAAACAGAAACTTGATTAATATCGACTATCGTAGATATTTTTAAAAATGAGTTTGAATACATTATTAGTAATTTGTAAAAATAATAGGAAATAATAAAGCGTGTTTCTTGTAATTAACATATTGACAGTAACTTTTGTCTCGGATGGTACATATCAACATCTGCTCCTGCAACACCACCTAAACTTTCTCTTGGCTAACTCATTATACCGTAATTTTTTAAAGGGTTTTGTGAGTGATTTAATCACATATTTTGTACTAAGCCGACACACATGGAAAAGTGAATGTGTGTTAAAATGAAACACGATTAAAAGTGTGTTAAGATGAAACAGATTTTATAGCACGTTGCTAATGCGATAAACTCAATATTAATATTTTATGTGTGTAATAAGTAGGGGCGTGACAATATGCCTTCAGAATCATAGATCCTAAAAGTGTTATAGACGGAGAGAATTAAAGAGTATTGAATGGTTCTACACCAGCGGTATACAGTATTCGATACCATTTCATTTCGTCTGCAATATTCTTAAGATCTATGATTTTAAAAGCATATTGTCACAACCTCAATTATAACACATTTTTACAAACAAAATATATTCACAAGCAATTACATCAGGAGTACCCAGGCAACAAAGATTTACTTCTGGGATATTAAGGAAATAGCCCAGGCAAGGAGGATTCCTTAATAGGATATTGCCTTATTATATCCCAGGCATAAATCCTTTTTTCATCATGAGTAGGTCTAGAGTGCTATCAGTTGGCATTGCTACACACAATATCTCTGCTTGGTCCCATTCAAAAGACTGCAGTAATTGCATGGGGTTACCATTTTTACACTGTTGCAAGCTTGGCACAGGGTAAAGCTGGGTAATTAGTAGCTTCAGAACCCTACACACAATGTATGGCTGGCTGTACCTTGTGGGTTAACCGTTCCCACATTTGCAATCATGTACGATTTTTTTTTCAACTCGTTAATATAATTCGTATCCATGATACTTGCTAATTAGAAGTTCAATTCGTATCCATGATACCTGCTAATTAGAAGTTCAATTCGTATCGATGATACTTGCTAATTAGAAGTTCAATTCGTATCGATGATACTTGCTAATTAGAAGTTCAATTCGTATCCATGATACCTAGTAATTAGAAGTTCAATTCGTATCCACGTTACCTGCTAATTAGAAGCTCAATTCGTATCGATGATGCCTACAAGGTATCATGGATACGATTTAAAATAAGATTTACCTGATATCATGGATACAAAATAAAATATCGAGTTATTTGTTTATTTTTTCATACATGATCGATAATGTTGAACAGTTTGACAACCTGGAACTTTCCCTAGCTGTTTATTCAAAGATATCCATTGAGTAGGTTTTTTATCGGAGGGATTTGGATAGTGCAAGCCAGCTAATTGGGATAGTACCATTGAGAGGTGAGAAAAGAGTATGGCTAATCCCATAGAAAAACAGAAAGGTCAATAGATCTGTGGAATCATGTGGGGATTACATGCAATTGATGAGTAATGATAGGGAAAACAGTTGAAAAATACATGTATTAGCATACAGACACAGAGAGAAAGTTATGGTGGGGCCATAGAAGATAGAAGTTAGGGTGGGGCCATAGAAGAAAAGAAGTTATGGTGGGGCCATAGAAGATAGAAGTTATGGTGGGGCCATAGAAGATAGAAGTTATGGTGGGGCCATAGAAGAGAAGAAGTTATGGTGGGACCATAGAAGATTAAGAGGATGATATTTTTTAAATCATCGTTATCCCTACCATAACTTTTTTGTGTTTAACAGACGTAAGAAATATTAAATTTACATTCTATGCGATAAAATATGTTTATGTTAAATTCTATTGATAAATTTACCGCATTGAACTACAAATAATCACGAGTAACAGTCACTGCAGTCACTGTCACTGCAGTCACAGTCACTGCAGTCACAGTCACTGCAGTCACAGACACTGCAGTCACAGACACTGCAGTCACAGTCACTGCAGTCACAGTCACTGCAGTCATAGACACTGCAGTCACAGTAACTGCAGTCACAGTCACTGCAGTCACAGACACTGCAGTCACAGTAACTGCAGTCACAGTCACTGCAGTCACAGACACTGCAGTCACAGACACTGCAGTCACAGACACTGCAGTCACAGACACTGCAGTCACAGTCACTACAGTCACAGACACTGCAGTCACAGACACTGCAGTCACTGTCACTGCAGTCACAGTCACTGCAGTCACAGTCACTACAGTCACAGACACTGCAGTCACAGACACTGCAGTCACAGACACTGCAGTCACAGACACTGCAGTCACAGACACTGCAGTCACAGACACTGCAGTCACAGACACTGCAGTCACAGACACTGCAGTCACAGACACTGCAGTCAGAGTCACTGCAGTCACAGTCACTGCAGTCACAGACACTGCAGTCACAGACACTGCAGTCACAGACACTGCAGTCACAGACACTGCAGTCACAGACACTGCAGTCACAGTCACTGCAGTCACAGACACTGCAGTCACAGTCACTGCAGTCACTGTCACTGCAGTCACAGTCACTGCAGTCACAGTCACTGCAGTCACAGTCACTGCAGTCAAAGACACTGCAGTCACAGACACTGCAGTCACAGACACTGCAGTCACAGACACTGCAGTCACAGACACTGCAGTCACAGACACTGCAGTCACAGACACTGCAGTCACAGTCACTGCAGTCACAGACACTGCAGTCACAGTCACTGCAGTCACAGTCACTGCAGTCACAGACACTGCAGTCACAGACACTGCAGTCACAGACACTGCAGTCACAGTCACTGCAGTCACAGACACTGCAGTCACAGACACTGCAGTCACAGTCACTGCAGTCACTGTCACTGCAGTCACAGTCACTGCAGTCACAGTCACTGCAGTCACAGTCACTGCAGTCACAGACACTGCAGTCACAGACACTGCAGTCACAGACACTGCAGTCACAGACACTGCAGTCACAGACACTGCAGTCACAGACACTGCAGTCACAGTCACTGCAGTCACAGTCACTGCAGTCACAGACACTGCAGTCACAGTCACTGCAGTCACAGTCACTGCAGTCACAGACACTGCAGTCACAGACACTGCAGTCACAGTCACTGCAGTCACAGACACTACAGTCACAGACACTACAGTCACAGTCACTGCAGTCACAGTCACTGCAGTCACAGACACTGCAGTCACAGACACTGCAGTCACAGTCACTGCAGTCACAGACACTGCAGTCACAGACACTGCAGTCACAGTCACTGCAGTCACAGACACTACAGTCACAGACACTGCAGTCACAGTCACTGCAGTCACAGTCACTGCAGTCACAGACACTGCAGTCACAGACACTGCAGTCACAGACACTGCAGTCACAGACACTGCAGTCACTGACACTGCAGTCTCAGACACTGCAGTCTCAGACACTGCAGTCACTGTCACTGCAGTCACAGACACTGCAGTCACAGACACTGCAGTCACAGACACTGCAGTCTCAGACACTGCAGTCTCAGACACTGCAGTCTCAGACACTGCATGTCCGTTACTGTTTTAGCGTTATTAACGTTAATGGTGACGTTACGGTGCACTTTTAACTACCGTTTTGATCGCATGTTCCAACCGTTACCAGCTCTGATTGTTTCATACTGACAATAATGAATGATAACGCTAGCCCTGGTAGCTTCGGCATATTGGGGCCCTTACTTAGACGTCTAATTTGATGCATTGTGCTTTATGTCAATTTGTTTTTGAATAAAGTTTCTGAATCAATATATGTAAAACAAATTAAACGACAAATAGGACTAAGGTCCTATCTAACATGAGTGAGTAAAATATCAAGTTGTAGGTAGATACTTTACCATGCATGACTAAAATTTATGCTCATATGCATTACTTTTACCCGGTGAGAAAGTTATGGTGGGGCCGTAGAAGATTATGCGGTGACCCAACTTAATTAATCATCTATGGTCCCACCATAACTCTGATCTGTGTGGGTAGATATTTTTACAATAAATAATATTAATAAATATAGAAATTAAATAAATAAGTCATTCTATTTTTTACAATAAATAATATTAATATATATTGAAATTAAATAAATAAGTCATTCGTAATTTATTGCAGTTTCCGTTCGCTTTATTATTAATGTTAATTTATAATAATTAATTATATAAATATAATTAAATATTTCTTAAGGAATAAAAAGAATTAAATATATAAATATTAAACAATTCAACAATTAACTGTTAAGCAATAATATAAAATATTAAATGGTCTAATTATTATAATTTAATATAAATAATAATTTAATATAAATAAACTATTATGTAATGAATGCCCTTCTTTAACAGAATAATTTAAATTATGTAATTGAATAAATAATAAATAACACAATATTATCATTGGAAAGAAATAATCACATTTATTATTTTTTTATTGATTAAAAGAATAAATTGTAAAAAAATTGTAAAAAAGAAATCATGTACAAAAATATTTATTTGTTTACATTGTTTACGAACTAAATAAGTGTAATTAATTATTGTAGGGTAATCAATGGGTTACCAAGAGGATTACCAAGGTATTAATCACATTCCTCTGAGAAGATTACTTCGGATTACCCAGACACAAAGTAAATATTTATCAGACTTTGACTCAGACTGGCACGTGGTAGATAGACTATGTACAGTTGTATGTACTAGGGTAAGTTCTGAATTATCGGTCAGTACTACATCTTCGGTCATATAAGAAAAAACAATATAAATATTGTTATTAGATAGCACTGTGTAAGAATAATAATTTTTATATTGTTTTTTCTTACATGACCGAAGATGTAGTACTGACCGATAATTCAGAACTTACCCTATAGCACAAAAAATATAATGCTAATTGATTTTGTTGTAATGATATTACAGTAATAAATAATTTATCTAGAATTAAATATATAGTGATATTTAATGGTGCTTCTATGGAAAATTTAATTAATTAATATTATTTTAATGATATTAGCTACAATATTAATTATTTTGATTAATTATTGTAATTAAATAAATAAATAGGTAAGTAATGAAAAAATAAACATAATGGATAAATATATAATGGACAAATAAATAATTTAATAAGAATTTACTAAAAAGGTAATAGATTAATTAATTAATTTTGTATAGAAATTATTCAGATTACATATTTTCGATTACTCTATATTAAGCGAATTAGTTGTCTAATTTGCTGTATTTATACAATATAGTACATCACGTAGATAATCCGTGACACCGGAAAATGCTAATGACTAAAAATAATAACAAATTGTTAAGCTTTAAGTTGACATGAAAAGCAGAATAAATTATTAGTAAATATAAAAATGGATAGGGTAATTTTCAAGTCATCGCACCTTTCCACATTTTCGATGCTATAATGAAGCAATATTTATTTAAAACACTATAGGGTGAATAATAGTAATTATATATTTTTATTTGATCGAAATTGTGGAACCGTCCGATAATAAATGATAACAAAAAATTGAGGTTAAATAGTAAGTAATTCAAGTACAAGTAATTTATTAATGTTCGACTTTAACTGCAAGCGAATAAACAGTAATAAAAATAGACTAAATACGTATTTATTAACTATACGTCACTATAAAGAATATTGTCTCTCATATGTAGTATAACGAACATTAAAAATTAAGAGATCCATTATACCAAATAATTATCGTGATATGAAGTAAACTGTTTACAAGCATATGTAAACACTATTTAAATTTGTATACTCTGTGCTATAATATTATCGTCATTATTCAATTAATAACTTTAGCTAAATCTGAGGACACGGACCAGAAGAAGTGTGGATAGTAAAATTACACAAATACTGATACTATTGAGAACTCGTTATTCTTAACGGGCAAGAACACTAGTTACAAATATTGAGAACACGTTATTTTTAACGGGCAAGTACACTAGCACACTAATCTATGGCGTATAGTCTGTTTACCTTTAGTGGTACTGAATATGTATGAAGTAACGTGAATACTAATTAGTTCTAGCAAGGCTATACACTTCGACAGCTGCTGGCTACAGAGTATGTATGCAAGATGGCGCTCACTAGGATACATTGTTTGTTGTAGAGATGGTAATTAAAAAGTTTCTCCAAGCAGGAGTAAGCAAAAAAATAGCTCATGATTCAAAAAAGCATGATATCAACATCAAACGTTTTCAATCACTGCAGACGTTATAAACTGATGCTGTTTTTCTAATTATTCACAAAATACTTCAAAATAAAAAAATCTTTACAACCCCGATTTTTCCTAATCGAATAATAATATATATTTTATTCTCACGTTTACTAATAGAAAAATGAAGACGAGGCAAAAATGCAGACAGACTTCATTCTCACGTGATACCAAAAGCAGACAAGGATGTCCATGGAAGCTGGCAATAAAACAGCCCCACTTAAGTAGCCCATTCTTTCACACTTATTAGCCTGTGGTCTGCATAGAGAGGCTGCAGTGCATTATCACAGGCAATAAAGAAGGTGATATTTAGCACGTCTGCTGGCCACTCACCACGCTACTTAACGTGAAAAAATAACCACAGATTGGTGAGAGACGCTACGGGACACCAGGAAAGAAAGGGGAAAATAAGGGGTGGTACAGAACCCTGGCAACTAGGATTTATTCCTGTTATACTATGGGAGTATCTCAGGAATCAATCTTTCTTCCCTGTGATTTTCCCTTAATATCACAGGAATAAATCCTTGTTGCCAGGGTATGTGTACATTATACAGGCATCTATCTGCAGTGTCTACAGAGGTGGCCGGAAATTTCCGTCCGGGAAATTTCTGTCTGGAAAATTCGGTCCCGGAAAAAACCTCCATGCCAGGTCATTAATCAAGTAACCTGAAGTGTGCAGTACAACAAACTAGCGGATACAACAAACTAATTTACGGTAGTTTATGTTGAGGTTTTCAAAGTAATCTTCATACATTTATAAAAAAATGAAGAGTATTTTAAAACTCTCATCATAAATGGCCGTTTTATAGTTTGTTGTTTCTGCTAGTTTGTTGTACTGCACACATCATGATCGTATAATGACCTGAGTGCGAGCACGCTTTGTCAACTGTATTCTCTCTTTATCAAGTATTTTAATAATTAATATTCCTATAATACAAACATCCATCTTTCTCCTTTCAATAATTGTTCTTAACCGCAATAATGATATGAGTAGGTCTTGGCCCATTGCTGCCTATAGGAGGCATTGTCACGTTGACAGGTCGCCATGGGGTTCTATCAAGACTTTTTTTTCACTCTATGTGGTGGTCAGTGAGAACTAAAGGTGCATTCAAATCTTATTATGCAGGTTTTGGTGAATGGAAAACTACAAGTAAAAATGAGTATTAATAATCTGACGAATATTTTTATCACTAAAATATGTGTATATTTCAAAACATATTTTTATGCAAAATAAAAGATTCCTATTTAGATAAAGAACTCAATTAATAATTTTCATTTAAAAATTTCATTATGAGCTCATTTGCAAAAAAAAAAAAAAAAAAAAAAAAGTAACTGAATAGATAATCTACATGATGCACATAACTGCAATTCAATTTGTTAATAGAATGGAAGATAAATAAACAAAAACTGTTTTAAGTGTAGAGAGAGAGAAATAAATATAATAATAACATTTACTGAATAATGAATAAAGATACAATAGAAAAACAGGAATTATATATAAACTAGTGTACTTACCCGTTAAGAATAACGTGTTCTTAATTGCACCACTATCAATGTTTGTGCAATTTAACTATCAACACTTTGGTCCGTGCCCTCAGATTTAAATGTAGCTATTAATTGAATAAAATATAATAATTATATCATAATAATTATATCATATTCATAGACTGAAAAGTGATAGAGTATATAAATTTTATGACAGATTTTGCAAACAGTTCTTTATAAACTTACACTGTAGAGTGTAAATTGAAAAATAATATTTTATTCAGTTATAGTAATAAACAATTATAAGAATTGGTATTCATGCTATCACTTGTTAACATATTCAACCTAATTTTTGAATATTAATGAAAGCGTGACAGACCACAGACAAATAAAGATAAGGATAATAATTACTTTTGTTTCTTCCCTGAGTGTAGTCAGCTCTTATTTCATATATTAATTTATTGAATCAATTAAATGCTCAAGTACTTGAATAATTATGATTTACACCTTCTAGTACCTAATTGCAAATTATGTTTTGCACTGAAAAATTTACAGGATTTTGATATGTAGTAATTTATAGTCTTACCGTAACTAGGATACTATTGATCGTATCTGGTATACTAGCTATTAACCATATCTAGGATACTATTAATGTTCCATGTAGTTGTCATTAGAGTTCATTCTAATAATTATTGGAAAATAGGCTTGATAGTTTCAATGATATTTATTCGGTGTGCAGATATGAAAGCAAGCAAATTTAACAGAGAATTACAAGTTTTAGCTACAAGTTTTAGCTACAAGTTTTAGCTACAAGTTTTAGCTACAAGTTTTAGTTACAAGTTTTAGCTACAAGTTTTAGCTACAAGTTTTAGCTACAAGTTTAAGCTACAAGTTTTAGCTACCAGTTTTAGCTACCAGTTTTAGCTACAAGTTTTAGTAACAAGTTTTAGCTACAAGTTATAGCTACAAGTTTAAGCTACAAGTTTTAGCTACAAGTTTTAGCTACAAGATTTAGCTACAAGTTTAAGCTACAAGTTTTAGCTACCAGTTTTAGCTACCAGTTTTAGCTACAAGTTTTAGTAACAAGTTTTAGCTACAAGTTTTAGCTACAAGATTTAGCTACAAGAATAGCTACAAGTTTTAGCTACAAGTTTTAGCTACAAGTTTTAGCTACAAGTTTTAGCTACAAGTTTTAGCTACAAGATTTAGCTACAAGTTTTAGCTACAAGATTTAGCTACAAGTTTTAGCTACAAGTTTTAGCTACAAGTTTTAGCTACAAGTTTTAGCTACAAGATTTAGCTACAAGTTTTAGCTACAAGTTTTAGCTACAAGTTTTAGCTACAAGATTTAGCTACAAGTTTTAGCTACAAGATTTAGCTACAAGATTTAGCTACAAGTTTTAGCTACAAGTTTTAGCTACAAGTTTTAGCTACAAGTTTTAGCTACAAGTTTTAGCTACAAGTTTTAGCTACAAGTTTTAGCTACAAGTATTGCTAATAATAGCTTTTCAACACAGACAGTTTATTACCCCTACCGTTGAGTATGAGTCTCTCCAATGAGAGTTATTATACAGATGTATCATCTACACAGAATGTATCACACACACTGTGCTGATGTATCATCTACATAGTGTGTATCACCCACTATACAGATGTATCATTTACACAGTGTGTATCACCCACTCCCAGTCCTAGTTTCAGTCTAAGTGTGCCCATTGTTAACAGTTCTAACGATTCAACACACTTTGCATGCATTAGATATAGTGCATTGTGAGCCATGGGGCAATGAGAATTGTTAGAGACATTGTTTGAGATATTAAATATTGTTTGAGATATCATATATTGTTTGAGATATCATATATTGTTAAAGATATCATATATTGTAAGAGATATCATATATTTTTAGAGATATCATATATTGTTAGATATATCATATGACATATATTGTTAGAAATATCATATATTGTTAGAGATATCATATATTGTTAGAGATATCATATATTGTTAGAGATATCATATATTGTTAGAGCTGTTGTTAGGGAAATTGTTTGAGATACTGTTAGAGCTATGGTGGGTGATATTAGAAGTGGTAATTTCTTTGAGAAATAAAATTGTTAGAGCTGTTGTTTGGATGTAGATAGATATGTTCGTAGCTAGAACTGGGAAGCACCGATAAAGTTCGTTAAAAGTATGCGTGTGCAAATACATCGTTTGTTTATCTCTCCATTAAAGATAGGACAGGTTTACTTCCATAATACCATTAAAATTGATATCGAATGTAGGATAACTATGCAATTCTCATTGAAATTACTTATAGTTATTTCTTTGCTTATTCTTTATTATTACATTAGTTAAATAACTTTATTGATTCATATTAACATCTGTTTGGAAACGAAAAATGATGGACATGGAAGAAGAAAGACAAACTGGAAAGAGGCTCCATGAGCAAAGTCACATATTCACTATTGGCCATCATAATATTTGGACTGTGCAATTCTTTAAATGCATTTTTAATTTAAAGAAACTTTTTGCTATGAATCTTCTTTGATTTCTTGTTTACTAATTCCTTCAATATTGTGATACGTATATTGTTGCTATGATACAGTGACACAGTCTGTATTTTATGTAGCTATGATACAGTGACACAGTCTGTATTTTATGTAACTATGATACAGTGACACAGTCTGTATTTTATGTAGCTATGATACAGTGACACAGTCTGTATTTTATGTAGCTATGATACAGTGACACAGTCTGTATTTTATGTAGCTATGATACAGTGACACAGTCTGTATTTTATGTAGCTATGATACAGTGACACAGTGTATATTTTATGTAGCTATGATATAGTGACACAGTCTGTATTTTATGCAGCTATGATACAGTGACATAGTCTGTATTTTATGTAGCTATGATACAGTGACACAGTCTGTATTTTATGTAGCTATGATACAGTGACACAGTCTGTATTTTATGTAGCTATGATACAGTGACACAGTCTGTATTTTATGTAGCTATGATACAGTGACACAGTCTGTATTTTATGTAGCTATGATACAGTGACACAGTCTGTATTTTATGTAGCTATGATATAGTGACACAGTCTGTATTTTATGTAGCTATGATACAGTGACACAGTCTGTATTTTATGTAGCTATGATACAGTGACACAATCTGTATTTTATGTAGCTATGATATAGTGACACAGTCTGTATTTTATGTAGCTATGATACAGTGACACAGTCTGTATTTTATGTAGCTATGATATAGTGACACAGTCTGTATTTTATGTAGCTATGATACAGTGACACAGTCTGTATTTTATGTAGCTATGATACAGTGACACAGTCTATATTTTATGTAGCTATGATACAGTGACACAGTATATATTTTATGTACCTATGATACAGTGACACAGTCTATATTTTATGTAGCTATGATACAGTGGCACAATCTTTATTTTATGTAGCTATGATACAGTGACACAGTCTGTATTTTATGTAGCTATGATACAGTGGTACAGTCTATATTTTATGTAGCTATGATACAGTGACACAGTCTGTATTTTATGTAGCTATGATACAGTGACACAGTCTATATTTTATGTAGCTATGATACAGTGGCACAATCTTTATTTTATGTAGCTATGATACAGTGACACAGTCTATATTTTATGTAGCTATGATACAGTGACACAGTCTGCATTTTATGTAGCTATGATACAGTGACACAGTCTGTATTTTATGTAGCTATGATACAGTGACACAGTTTATATTTTATGTAGCTATGATACAGTGACACAGTCTATATTTTATGTACCTATGATACAGTGACACAGTCTGTATTTTATGTAGCTATGATACAGTGACACAGTCTGTATTTTATGTAGCTATGATACAGTGACACAGTCTGTATTTTATGTACCAATGATACAGTGACACAGTCTATATTTTATGTAGCTATGATACAGTGACACAGTCTGTATTTTATGTAGCTATGATACAGTGACACAGTATGTATTTTATGTAGCTATGATACAGTGACACAGTCAGTATTTTATTTAGCTATGATACAGTGACACAGTTTGTATTTTATGTAGCTATGATACAGTGACACAGTCTGTATTTTATGTAGCTATGATACAGTGGCACAGTCTGTATTTTATGTAGCTATGATACAGTGACACAGTCTGTATTTTATGTAGCTATGATACAGTGACACAGTCTGTATTTTATGTAGCTATGATACAGTGACACAGTCTGTATTTTATGTAGCTATGATACAGTGACACAGTCTTTATTTTATGTAGCTATGATACAGTGACACAGTCTTTATTTTATGTAGCTATGATACAGTGACACAGTCTGTATTTTATGTAGCTATGATACAGTGACACAGTCTGTATTTTATGTAGCTATGATACAGTGACACAGTTTATATTTTATGTACCAATGATACAGTGACACAGTCTATATTTTATGTAGCTATGATACAGTGACACAGTCTGTATTTTATGTAGCTATGATACAGTGACACAGTCTGTATTTTATGTAGCTATGATACAGTGACACAGTGTATATTTTATGTAGCTATGATATAGTGACACAGTCTGTATATTATGTAGCTATGATACAGTGACACAGTCTGTATTTTATGCAGCTATGATACAGTGACACAGTGTATATTTTATGTAGCTATGATATAGTGACACAGTCTGTATTTTATGTAGCTATGATACCGTTACACAGTCTGTATTTTATGTAGCTATGATACAGTGACACAGTCTGTATTTTATGTAGCTATGATACAGTGACACAGTCTGTATTTTATGTAGCTATGATACAGTGACACAGTGTATATTTTATGTAGCTATGATACAGTGACACAGTGTATATTTTATGTAGCTATGATATAGTGACACAGTCTGTATTTTATGTAGCTATGATACAGTGACACAGATTGTATTTTATGTAGCTATGATACAGTGACACAGTCTGTATTTTATGTAGCTATGATACAGTGACACAGTCTGTATTTTATGTACCAATGATACAGTGACACAGTCTATATTTTATGTAGCTATGATACAGTGACACAGTCTGTATTTTATGTAGCTATGATACAGTGACACAGTATGTATTTTATGTAGCTATGATACAGTGACACAGTATGTATTTTATTTAGCTATGATACAGTGACACAGTCTGTATTTTATGTAGCTATGATACAGTGACACAGTCTGTATTTTAGTAGCTATGATACAGTGACACAGTCTGTATTTTATGTAGCTATGATACAGTGACACAGTCTGTATTTTATGTAGCTATGATACAGTGACACAGTTTATATTTTATGTATCTATGATACAGTGACACAGTCTGTATTTTATGTAGCTATGATACAGTGACACAGTTTATATTTTATGTAGCTATGATACAGTGACACAGTCTGTATTTTATGTAGCTATGATACAGTGACACAGTCTGTATTTTATGTAGCTATGATACAGTGACACAGTCTATATTTTATGTAGCTATGATACAGTGACACAGTCTGTATTTTATGTAGCTATGATACAGTGACACAGTCTGTATTTTATGTTGCTATGATACAGTCTACCTCTTCCCCCCTCTATTCCCCATTCACCACTCTCTCCTCTTCCCCTCTTCCATCCAACACCCATCTTTCACCCCACATGTCGTTTTCCCACACAGTAGGTACCCACCAGTGGTTCACCCATGAGTTGTGATTGGTTGCGGTATCAAAGGGGGGAGATGTAAAGCATGGGGGGGGGATTTAAAGCATGGGGGGAGGGGGGAGATGTAAAGCAGGGGGTGAAGAATGAACGATCTCCTCACTTTTTAGTCGTGTGAATCATTGCAAACAGATAGAATGGCGGGGATATTTGAAATATAATATGAATTTTCATGCATGGGTTGGTTTCATTTTGAATTAATTTGAAATTTGAATAAATAAAACATTTGAACACATATAAATCTATGTTTACCAGTAACACGTTTGTAATTGTATTGAAATAAAATAAAATATATTAAATAGCAATAATTTTACCATTGCAATTTAATATATGCTTTTAACTGGAAAGTACACTAGTATAGATAAATATAAGTGGTTTGATACCCAATTCGTGGTATCTTATTAAGTATATTCTTGATGCCTAATTCGTGGTATATTACAGTAATTAATACTAAGAGTATTCTAAATACCCAATTCGTAAGACCTTATCAAGCGTATTCTAAATACCCAATTCGTAGGACCATACCAAGCGTATTCTAAATACCCAATTCGTAAGACCATACCAAGCGTATTCTAAATACCCAATTCGTAGGACCATACCAAGCGTATTCTAAATACCCAATTCGTAGGACCATACCAAGCGTATTCTAAATACCCAATTCGTAGGACCATATCAAACGTATTCTAAATACCCAATTCGTGGTATCGTACAAAGCGTATTCTAGATACCCAATTGGTTATTTTATACTAAGCGTATTCTAGATACACATTTTTTATCATACAAAACGTATCAAAGATACCCAATTCGTGGTATCGTACTAAGCGTATTCTAGATACCCAATTCTTTATTTCTGTTTTATCTAGAGTGCAAGTAATGTTCTTTCCCTTTAAATCATTTATTACAGCCTATCTCGTAGCTGTCGAAACAGATGTTACTCCTCCGTAAGATTGAGATCAGCTGTTATTGTACCTACCTACAGACCAGGTGTTCTGGAATCACCTCAGGTAATTAGTTAAAAGCTTATAGGGTATGTGCAACACAGGCAGGTAAGTAGAGGATATTGAAGTGTAATATTAAGTTAAAATATATTATTATATTATAGTTCATGCAGGGATATAAGTATTATTGTTAAAAAATTTTTATGTTTTATAATAATCTTTATTGAATAAAAAGAAATACAAGAATTACATAAGAAAAGCATTTTCTAATTACATTAAAAAAAAGAATAAAACAAATTCTAAAGTAATATCCTACATAACATATGTAAAAAAAATATATAAATTTTCTAAATTGAAGCCCATATCTAAGTTCGTAAGAACTTTTCAAAATCAAAGTAAAATCTTATCATTATAATCGGTGATAAATCTTACGACGAAAATTCAATCCTTTTTTATTATAAATTTAACACTCAAGTAGTCTTTCGTCGGACATCCCCAACAAATATCCCGACAATAATGTCTTATATTATGATATTTTACGCTAAAATACCATCAATTTTTACCGCAATGGACGCTGACAGACGATCTGCCGATTGAAAATTTTCCGATTTCGATTTTAATGTTATAATTGAATCTTCAATGCGTAGAAATAGAAATAAATATTTTCGCTATTCATTTCTCCTCTCTACAAAATGTTGCTAAAAAAGTTTTCAAAATAGTTGTTAAGAATTGACGAAAAAGTAATTTTTGACGAAAATTCTAGGTAACGACTCTTTTTGAACAAAAAAATAAATAAATTAAAAAACTACGACATATTAATTAATGCTAAGGTGAACTATGTATATTATTCTTATATGCTAAATTAACTTTCACATGTATATAGGTTTCTTCTGCGTACATTTCAATTTAGAATGTTTAATTAGTTACTTGTTTAGACCAGGTGGTAAACTAAATTGGTAACTAAAGTTCTTAGAGCTCTGGAACAGAATGGGAGATTAAGTCAAGAAAATAATTAAATAAATTAACAAAAATAATTAAATAAATAAACGAAAATAATTAAATAAATAAACGAAAATAATTAAATAAATAAACGAAAATAATTGAATAAATAAACGAAAATAATTAAATGAATAAACGAAAATAATTAAATGAATAAACGAAAATAATTAAATAAATAAACACAAATAAATAAATGAATAAACAAACAGAGACAGATAAAACAATGGTTAAACATATATAGGGTAAGTTACGAATTATCGGTAAGTTCCACATCTTCGGTCATATAAGAAAAAACGATATAATAATTATTATTTATTTTGTATATTAATTTTAATTTAACCAATTAATACACAAGTTAAATAATAATTATAATATAGTTATTACCTTTGCAGAATGCGGGAAGGTCATATTTTCATCGGAATTTATTTATTTATTTATCATCTTGTTATTCGTTTAACTGGAAAAGTTTTCAACCAAATTGTCTGAAATTTGGTGAAACGATTGGTCAATGTCCAGTGACCTGCTGCTAGAATTTTGGGAGTGACCCGGTCAAAGGTCAAGTCATGGTCATTTATAACTCAAAAAGTATTGAACCATATTGCATGAAACTTGGTGGGACGATTGGTCAATATACAGGAACCATTTTGTTAGATTTTGGGAACGATCGGGTCAAAGGTCAAAGATCAAGGTCATTGCCATTTGTAATTCAATAACTCAAAAAGTATTCAACCAAATTGTTCTTTGATTATATATTATTAATCTATAATCAAGGGTTTAACGTCTGCTTCAAAACCAAAGGCAATATCGCTGACGTCAAAAGGAATTAAATACAAGGGACTGGAAGAAGCAGTCAGAAAGGAAAGTGGCTCCATGAATAAAGTCACCTACCACCGTCGATGTCAATGTTCATGGAAGCAAAAAAGCTACTCTGTGAATGCAGTCACTTACCAATGAATGTGACGAAAAGAGGCAAGAGCACCGGTGGGAGAGGAAAATGAAGAGGTGAAAGTAACTGAAGCCTACGAGCCTATCTAACACGAAATCTAAGAGGAAAATGAAGAGGTGATAGTATATAAAGCCTACGAGCCTACCTGACACGAAATCTAAGAGGAATATGAAGAGGTGATAATAAATAAAGCCTATGAGCCTACCTAACACGAAATCTAAGAGGAAAATGAAGAGGTGATAATAAATAAAGCCTATGAGCCTACCTAACACGAAATCTAAGAGGAAAATGAAGAGGTGATAATAAATAAATCCTATGATCCTACCTAACACAAAATCTAAGAGGAAAATGAAGAGGTGATGGTATATAAAGCCTACGACCTCGTAGTTGAAAACTGAAAGTAGCGTTAACAAATGATAAACATGGTAAAAAGGAAAAAAGAACATTCATAATCCAAATTACAACAGTTCGGGGTCCAAGGTACGCAACCCACTTCTCTTCCATTCACCACAGACAGCTTCAGGATAGAGCCACTTGGGGCTCTTGAATAATAAAATTGAACAAATGAATTATTATAATTGTTTTAATTTTACTATATAGTAGGTACATTATTTGTTATTAAGTAACAAAAAATGTAAAGGTGAATGTTACTAGACTATTATAAATATAATAAATTAGTAATCAGAATTAAATAATTAACTTATATATTTAAATATATCCCATATGTAGACGAATGAAGCTAATCTATTTTTGGTTAATTTGAGAAATATGTTGTAAATTTAAATATTGAAATTATGAAACAATATGGGTATGATCCGAGCTATCGAACGGTTCCATATTTTCGATCAAGTAAGAAAGGGGATATACTATTATTTAATTTTAATCGGTATCTATAATATTTATATATATCCAAGGATACCAATTTAGGACCAAAAGTCAAATAATAATCATTATATACTTTTTTCGTACATGATCTGAAACGTGGAACCGTCTGGTAACTCGGAACTTACCCTACCCGTTCTCAGCATGGAACACTTAAGCAGGCGATGGTAACAAAGATTAAATGTAAAGACTGTTCTATCTTGATCTTTCACTGGTCTGAAGTGCCAGTGCAATAATAGCTATTTAGTACAATATTTAGCACTGTAAGTAGCACACTATTTAGCACACTGTTAGAAGTGCTACCCTTTGTTTTAATTCAAACACTTAACTAACTATTGTACTATTTTAAAAGCTGCTGAAATGTTCTTTTGTTACCTAATTCACAGAGTGTGACCGTTACTTGAAGTTAATGTGATTTAATGACATCTTTTGTTTAATGTACACTAATGCTTTGATTGAAATAAGATAAAACACAGTGAGTTTATTTAATAACTAGCAGTTGCATTGAAATGAGGACTATTACATTGGTACATTAAATTATATTATTTTATTCATTTAAAAAAAATTATATTAAACGTGTGGATATTTATCATATTTCCATCATCCTAAATTAAAACATGATTTAAAAATATATGAAAGAGATGAAACACGATTTAAAATGCTTTAAAATGTTAAAACATGATTTAAAACGTTACTTTAACATGTGTTAGAATGTTGAAACATGATTTTAAAATATATTGAAATGATGAAACATGATTTTAAAATCCTTTAAATTTTTCAAACATGATTTAAAAAACATGATTTAAGTCTGATTGTTAACCTAACTTAAAATTATTCTTTAAGATAGGTTAAGTTTCCAATTCCACATTTCCCATTGGCCATTGCTTACATTTTCGATTTTAAAAGAGAAAATGTATAATACTTATAATCTAAACTACTGTATAAATTAAAAAAGAAACAATTTTAAAACTCAGTTAACAATTTTAAAACTCAGTTAAGAAGTTTAAAAAAATTACATTATTTTTATCATGCAAAAAAAAATTAAAATAATCACATACATTTTTTTATCAAGTTAAGAAAAAACAGCATGAAAAAATTTATTCACAGTAACCATATACTGAATACTGTCCAAAAAAACAGCCAACAATAACAATGTTCTCTCATTAGTACAATAACAATTACACTGTCGTGATTTCATTGTAGCGAGTACAATTAACATACAATTGCAATTGCCCTGAGGGTGTAAAATGCTTTACATTTAAATTAGATGCACTCTCGAGATATAAACTCTTTAGTTATTCATAGTACCCACAGATTGGTTAGTGAGGACACAGGGTGTGGTATGAGTTGTGGAACCGTTACACATTGTCGACCATGTAAGAGAAAGTATATAATTTAACTCGCTACATCAATTCGTATCCATGATACCTAATGATATTCGTATCCATGATACCTAATGATATTCGTATCCATGATACCTAAGGATATTTGTATCCATGATACCTAATGATATTCGTATCCATGAAACTCAATATTTCAATTGGTATCCATGATACCTGATGCTTTCATATCCATGATACTCACTATTTCATTTCGTATCCATGATACCTGATGTTGTTCATATTCATGACACTCATTATTTCAATTCGTATCCATGATACCTGATGTTGTTCATATTCATGATACTCATTATTTCAATTCGTATCCATGATACCTGATGTTGTTCATATTCATGACACTCATTATTTCAATTCGTATCCATGATACCTGATGTTGTTCATATTCATGACACTCATTATTTCAATTCGTATCCATGATACCTGATGTTGTTCATATTCATGACACTCATTATTTCAATTCGTATCCATGATACCTGATGTTGTTCATATTCATGATACTCATTATTTCAATTCGTATCCATGATACCTGATGTTGTTCATATTCATGACACTCGTTTTTTTCATGTGATCCAAAAATGTGGATCCGACCGATAACTTCGACCTTATCCCAGGTCACGCATTTTAATTGTCTATTATTCAATGAATACAATTAAAACTATATTCCTGTACAAAGAAATAACTTGAGGAATAATCATAAATTTTTATATTTTATCTTAGAAAATATATTGTATATTTGACCAAAAAGTTTTTAACACGAAGACGAATATTTTAAAATATATGTTGTAAATATAAAAGTTTTTATTGTAAATTCACATGAATTGTATATGAATTCCATGAATTGTATAATTATTTGCTCTACTGTAAAATATATATACCCTTCAACAGTAGAAACTATAAATTATTTTACCCACAGATGGCGTAGAGCCTTTTACGACATTAACACAATCGCCAAAATGACAAAAGTAACACCCTTTCAACACTATAAAACTTTTACGCGCTCCTTTTATGTTTTCCTTGTACTACAACTACAAAAGAGACACATTACACACTTACTATGTAAATACAAGTACATGCGTCACCTAGGCCGTGGTGTTCGGAAGGGTATTTAGAGTATCTATTGAAAAGCAGTGGACCATGTACTGAACCATGAGGGAGGTTCTAGAGTTTCAAGAGAGCATACCGCAATACGCTATTGTCATACGGTAACTTTTTTTTTATTGACATATCGAATTCTTTCCATTAAATTGCGTACGCACAAGAGATACCATTGTGGTTATTACTCTCATTTACGCAGAGTGTTCAATGAACTAAAGATTGCTGAATGGAGGGGTAACGTTTACGCAATTTTACCCATTTTGGTGGTCTCGATGGCGTGTACCCGTAAAATGCGTACATTGATTACAATAGTAATTCACAAAGGAAATATTCGACTTATAGGCATCATGAATACACATATATTCGACTTATAGGCATCATTAATACGCATATATTCGAGTCATAGGTATCATGAATATGCATATATTCGACTTATAGGTATCATGAATACGCATATATTCGACTTATAGGTATCATGAATACGCATATATTCGACTTATAGGTATCATTAATACGCATATATTCGAGTTACAGGTATCATGAATACGCATATATTCGAGTTATAGGTATCATGAATAAGCATATATTCGACTTATAGGTATCATGAATAAGCATATATTCGACTTATAGGTATCATGAATACGCATATATTCGACTTATCGGTATCATGAATACGCATATATTCGACTTATAGGTATCATGAATACTCATTATAACTTATCATTTTCAACTATGAATAATTCACTTGTGATAATAAATAATCGATTAAACGTAATTCAGAGGACTTAACATAAATTGTAAATTTTAATTTATTTTTTCAATTTGAGGAAAGAAGTAATTCTAAATATTCAATGTTGAAACTTAGACTTTGTATTCATTCAATTGATGAAATGTCAGAAATCAGCAAGAAATTTGATAATAAAATACGTAATTATGGCTATCTATGATGTATAATTACATGAATTTAAGCTTAGTTAATTTGGAAGAAATAAACATACTCTATAACTGTGAATAATTGAAAAAGTTTTAGATATTAACAAATGAAATTCAATCATTTTAACACCAGAGCTCCCTACAAATCTATCTATGATTTCTTAATAGTTATAAAACATAGAGTACCAATAGAATTGTAGATACATTACTTATAGCATTTCCTTATCTACGTTCCTTTAAGCATCCATTCAATTTGGGCAGTTTGAGGTAATGTGGAGATTGAATGAAGTGGTTGACGCCCGCCACAAACTCACGATTTTCATCCGTTCAGCAGGAGAAATTACACGGTGGGGCGGTGAAGAATTTCATTGAGGAAGAAGTAACTGTGAGAAGTAGTTAGAGTCTACCTAGGCCTCTCCTATCGACGAACTACGGTGATAGGTACTGCGATAGGCTAAAGTGTTAAATACCAGATGCGATTTAAATACCGAATGAGAATTTCAATGGGTAATTTAATTAAAATAACGCTTCAAACCATGAAATAATAAATAAATAATATATATTTCAATATTTTGATACGTTTCTTTTAAATAATCTATTGAAATAAACTCTGGTGTTTAAATCGCATATGCTAATTAATACTTCATTTTACCAGGATTTTTAGTGTTCTATGATTTGGTTTAAATCCGTAAGAGATTAACTAGTTATCCATTCATCATTGAACTGAAAAGAATAGGATAGAATAAACGTGAGAATAAATGTAGGTACGTTAAATAAAAAAAATATTTTAAAATCTTCTTATCAAGGCTAAACTGTGAATGAAAAATTGCGAAGTTACCCCTATGAATATAGCAATCTTAGTTGGGCCGTACACACGTATAATTTTTTAAGTTTTTCCACCAGACTTTTTGCTAAGCTCCTCCTACTTTTTCCACAAGATTTTTGAATCATAAAATCCATGATACCTAAAGGTATCATGGATACCAATAAAAATAAATTATAATTTTATCATTTTTTCTTTTATGATTTAAAAATCTTGTGGAAAAAGTAGGAGGAGCTTAGCAAAAAGTCTGGTGGAAAGACTTAAAAAAATATACGTGTGTACGGCCCTTAAGAACAGCAAATTAAGTTTTCACCGCTGACTGCCATTGTCTTAGCGAAGACTGGCTGCATACAGGCACCTTAACATCAAAATAATTAGGCAATTGTTCGCAAGTTAAGTCGTGACGGTGGTTGCCTGAACACGTGGATTCTCTGGCGAATTTTCAGGGGTGACTCGTCTGTAAACAAATAATGGTAATTAGAAGCAACTATTGGCAGTAACTGTCGGATGAAGAGACAGACCTGCTGTTAAGAAAAGGTTAACCCTTTTTTTAACCTGTTTGGATAAACCACGGATTAACCTTTAACTACGTGGTGTAACATATGTGGTACATTTGAAATAAAATAAAATTTGGCATGGAAATTTTATTTTCGAATATTTTCTGTTATGGTCGAAAGAGGACTTTCTTTCACGTTTGCACAAAGTTTTAATGTCAGATCAATTTATTGAAGGGTGAAAAGTATAATGTAAATTCAGATTACGTACCCATTTTTTTTAAATTGATAAAAGAATCTTGTGACAAATAAAATATCGCATAAATAAAATAACGCATTGAAAGGATAAATTCTTAGATCCTATAAAAAAATAAAATATACTACAGAATAGTGAAACAAGGATATCAATGCAAGAAGAGTTCATTCCTGGGATATTAAGGGACTATCCCAGGAACAAATCCTTCTTGTCTGGACCAGGACATCGAACAAATGATTATTTTTTAACTTTTCAGTTCCGTATCAAGATATCACTCACCAAAATTCCACTTCATTTCTAACAACTTAAAACATTATTATGTTTGTGAGAAGATGAATAGCATGATATTCAGTTCATGATGTGTCCGATGATGGATGATCTTAACTATAGGATGCAGGTCTTAATCCATCTAAGAGAAAAGTCATAATGATCTGAACATGAAAGTTGACCTCATACTTTTTTATATTGATTTTTTTCCTTCGAGTAAGACGTTATATCGGAGAGTTACATGTTATCAATCACGCAAGAAACATTATATAATAATTTTCATTTAATTTTCAAACACTATTTTCTTCTAAGATCGAAAATGTGGATCCGTCCGATAACTCGAAACTTAGGCCCTACATTATCATGATCATAGTTTGTAAACTTGAATTTTGGATTCGAAATACTTTTATTATATAACAATTAATAAAATAGTTGTAAGTTAAAGGTTTTCTCCAGGCTCCGAGAAAAAAAAGAGTTTATTACATAATATTACAGAACTAAGGTTTACGATCATTATTCCGCAAACCGCATACAATTCGGTTCAGTACGTATTTTATTATTAGATTTTAAAGTTTTTTAATATTTTGTGAGCAACAATTGAGCGAATCTCCTACCTGACGCTGAAGAAGAAGATTGTACACTCTCTGTTTTGATTTCAGATTTGAATTTATTAACAAACAATGCGTTTTCGGGCTACGTTTAATTAAGATATTAATTGTTTCCAGAAGTATATAAACGTTTCTATAGTAAGTTTATCCAATTTTATACCTTCACTCGAATATTAAAAGGATTTATTATACCTATAATACCTAGTTGACATTCAAAACAAATAGTGTACATTCTTTTTCTTCAGACTGAAAATTAGCAGGTCGGAAGTAAAGTAGGTTCTGTAGAGTTTTGATTATAAATTTTTTTAAAAACTTACAAAATTAAGAACATGCTATCAAATTTCATTGAGTTTGCAGCAAAATAATAAGAAACATTAGCCTCGTTGATTAAAACCATAGAAAAATTTGCTTGGAGAGGACCTTTAATCAAAGATTAATTAAATATGATTAATAGCTATATATGAATAATTCAAATCATATGTCAACTCTCTGAAATGTATAATAATTCCTACAACTGAAACTATAAATCTGTAGAACAATTTTAACATTGATTTAGCAAACAAGTGAATTCCAATCCCATTCCATTCACACAAACACAAACAGACTACAAATTGCTAAAAAAAACTGTGTGAATGCGGAGCAAAATTGATTCCTAATTGAACACAGAAATGGAAAACGTTTTCTCCATTTCAACTGCGATTGAATGGTTTCTTTTTTCGCTGCAAATTACACTGCAGGACCACCGTGAGAGGTTCCACACAGCCAATGTTTCTTCATACACAACCACACATGTATAATCTGTGTGTGTGTGTACATGCATGAGAGAGTATCTGAACCTGCATCCCACCATTAGCATCTCAGTGGCTGTTGATTACGTACTGGTGTGTATTAACTGGGAGATTAGACGTCTTTCTTAGCTCTACGTCTCTTTTAATTCAACTATTCGACGTTTCTTAAGCTGAAGGATTTGACCTCTCAGTTAGCTCTAAGATTCGACGTGTCTTTTAACTCAAATTCGACGTCTCTTTAAGCTAAAGGATTCGACGTCACTAATTTGAATTCGACGTCTCATTTAGCTCTAAGAATCGACGTCTATTTTAATTGGAAGATTCGACGTCTCTTTAAGCTAAAGAATTCGATGTCACTAATTAGGATTCGACGTCACTAATTAGGATTCGACGTATCTTTTAGCTCAAAAATTTGACGTCTCTTTTAGCTTTAAAATTCGACGTCTCTTCAAGCTAAGGGATTCAACGTCACTAAATAGAATTCGACGTCTCTTTTAGCTCTATAAGATTCAACGTCTCATTCAGCTCAAAAATTTAACGTCTCTTTTAGCTCTAAAATTTGACATCTCTTTTAACTCTAGGATTCGACGTATTTTGTAGCTCTAAAATATGATGTCTTTCTTAATTCAAAGATTAGATGTCTCTTTCAAATCAAAGATAAGACGTATCTTTAAGCCGTGAGATTAGAAGTCTCAATTAACTTAGATATTCGACGTCACTTTTAGCGTTAGAATTCGACGTCAGTTTTAGCTTAGGATTCAACGTTTCTTTCAAATCAAAGATTGGACGTATATTTTAACTCTAAGATTTGACGTCACTTTTAGGGTGAGAATTCGACGTCACTTTCAGATCAAAGATTCGACGTCTCTTTATAAGGGTATCAAACAATTATAACATCACTAAGATATATCTTATCTAATCTAGATATAAAGTTCATAAGATCAAATATCTTAAAATGAACTTTGGGGTGAGTTTCGAGTTATTGATCGGTTTCACATTTCCGATCATAATTGAAAAGTATATAATATATAAAATAATAAGTTAAACTGCTAAATTATGTACCCTATTCTTAAATGATCGGAAATGTGGAATCAGTCAATAACTCATATTTTACCCTAACATACAAGAGAATAATATTATTATTTTTCTAAATGAATATTCATTCAAAATTGATAAATCACGCACCATGTCTCTATATAAACTAATGGGTTTCAACTCTGCTGTACTACATTTGTTATATCCGAAAAAAAAAAATCAATTTGAAATAGTTTTAAAAGAAAAAGTATTAGACAAATATGAATAATGCGATTATTTGGACTCCAGTTGATAAAATTCATGATAAATGATAAAACGATGATTTTTCTGATTCGAATTATATATCATAAAAACTAAAACAATTACTGTCTACCATTTTCGACGAACATTTAAAAAAATATCGACGATAATGTATGATGATATTTTACGATAAAAAAACATATCCCTATTTATCGTAATGAATTTATCGTAATACATACGATGTACCGATACACGTGAAATCACTATGGGGTAAGTTACGAAATTTCACATTTTCGGTCATACATATATGAAAAACAGCTATAATAATATTTTTTTAAATTGTAATTGGTATCAATGATATTGGAGGTATCATGGATATCATGGAATTGGTATCCATGATACTGCACGTATCATGGATACCAATTAAAATAAAAGTTAAATAATTATTTTCATATCGCTGTTTTTTATATGACCGAAGATGTGAAACTGACCGATAATTCGTAACTTAACCACTAGATTCACCAACTGGACTGCTTCATAAGAGTGCAATAAGTTTCAGAACCAACCGTTTGGTTATCAGTCTGCACTCATGTTAACCAGTGGACCACCTAGGTAGAACCATGTCCAGTAAAGGACCCGGTACACTGATTAGGGTAGTAACATCTACAGTTACCTGAAGGTATCTCCTATCACTGTACTTATATCTGGTAGAGTAGCTAATCATTGTACAGACGGAATTGGACATTTTTGTCTTCCGTGTTTATTCTTTTGGTTTCTAATGGAGAAATAATGTCTTAAAAATTAAGTTTAGGGTTGTGACAATAGGCTTTTAAAATCATAGATCTTAAGAATATCATCAAATGAAATGGTATCGAATACTATATACCGCTGGTGTAGAACCTTTCAATAGTCTTTTAATTCTCTCCGTCTACAATATGTTCGGGATCTATGATTTCAAAAGCATATTGTCACAACCCTAGTTATAATAAATATAAGTTAACTATCTAGAAATGAATGCATGTTTTATGTACCTGCGTAGATCGTGATCCTATATAAATAATATGTATTTATGTATAAAAACAGGTACATAAATACAAGATAAATAATATATCGAGCTGAAACACCCTGTATAATCTTTATTTCAGAAAAAATATTAAAACTTATGTATAGTTTATACATGATCGACAATATATATATATATATAGGGTTTTAAAATTAAATATATACTTTCGTACATTAATTATAACAATTATTATTGTCAACTATCCATACACATCATCTAAATTCAATGAGCTTACCTGGAATAAATCCAGGTAAGGATTTATTCCTGGGATAATCTAAGGTAATATCCCAGGCAAGAAGGATTTATTCCTGGGATAATCTAAGGGAATATCCCAGGCAAGAGGGATTTATTCCTGGGATAATCTAAGGGAATATCTTAGCTAAGATAGATTTATTCCTGAGAAATCTAAGGTAATATCCCAGGCAAGTAGGATTTACTCCTGGGATAATCTATGGGAATATCCCAGCTAAGATAGATTTATTCCTGGGATAATCTAACGGAATATCCCAGGCAATTTTGAAAGATTTATTCCTGAGAGATTCCCTTAATATCCCAGGAATAAATCCTTTAAAGTTCAAATCCATCTCTCCTAGGATATCCAATGCAAGCCTCCCTTCAAGATTCATAAAATGTGATACAAAACCAAACGAACATACGTAAAGTTTTCATGCAAAAGGTATCACACTAATCAAGAGGATTAGGTACCCATCACCACACACATACATATAAATAAGATCGAAAGAACATGGTATAATGAGCAGCACTCACGGTACACATGGTAGAAGTCACGTTAGTTAGAGTGTTGAGTTGGATTCTAGAGAAGGATGCTAACTGAAGTCAGAGTGTAATTTACAGAAGACAAAGGGTAATAAAGGGAGACTGCATGTCCACCACCAAAAGAATGGGGTGGTAATGGAAAAAAGATACAAGAAGTGATACAAGGAAAGATACAAGGTGTGTGTGATACAAGGAAAGATACAAGGTGTGTGATACAAGGAAAGATACAAGGTGTGTGATACAAGGAAAGATACAAAGTGTGTGATACAAGGAAAGATACAAAGTGTGTGTGATACAAGGAAAGATACAAAGTGTGTGTGATACAAGAAAAGATACAAGGTGTGTGGTACAAGGAAAGATACAAAGTGTGTGATACAAGGAAAGATACAAGGTGTGTGATACAAGGAAATATACAAAGTGTGTGATACAAGGAAAGATACAAGGTGTGTGATACAAGGAAAGATACAAGGTGTGTGATACAAGGAAAGATACAAGGTGTGTGATACAAGGAAAAATACAAAGTGTGTGTGATACAAGAAAAGATACAAGGTGTGTGATACAAGAAAAGATACAAAGTGTGTGATACAAGGAAAGATACAAAGTGTGTGTGATACAAGGAAAAATACAAAGTGTGTGTGATACAAGGAAAGATACAAAGTGTGTGTGACACAAGAAAAGATACAAGGTGTGTGTGATACAAGGGAAGATACAAGGTGTGTGATACAAGGAAAGATACAAGGTGTGTGTGATACAAGGGAAGATACAAGGTGTGTGATACAAGGAAAGATACAAGGAAAGATACACGGAAAGATACAAGGTGTGTGATACAAGAAAAGATACAAGGTGTGTGATACAAGAAAAGATACAAGGTGTGTGATACAAGGAAACATACAAGGAAAGATACACGGAAAGATGCAAAGTGTGTGTGATACAAGAAAAGATACAAGGTGTGTGATACAAGGAAAGATACAAAGTGTGTAATACAAGGAAAATACAAAAAGTGTGTGATACAAGGAAAGACACAAGGAAACATACAAAGAAAGACACAAGGAAACATACAAGGAAAGACATAAGGAAACATACAAAGAAAGACACAAGGAAACATACAAGGAAAGACACAAGGAAACATACAAAGAAAGACATAAGGAAACATACAAAGAAAGACACAAGGAAACATACAAGGAAAGACACAAGGAAACATGCAAAGAAAGACACAAGGAAACATACAAGGAAAGACACAAGGAAACATACAAAGAAAGACACAAGGAAACATACAAAGAAAGACACAAGGAAACATACAAAGAAAGACACAAGGAAACATACAAGGAAAGACACAAGGAAACATACAAAGAAAGATACAAGGAAACATACAAAGAAAGATACAAGGAAACATACAAAGAAAGACACAAGGAAACATACAAATTGTGTGTGATACAAGGAAAGATACAAGATGTGCAACACATTTTTTTAAGTTATTAAGATCTAAAAGGAATAATTTTCCATCATGATACAATGAAATATACGTAAGCAGGAGTTAGATCCTGAAAATATTATAGACGGAGAGAATTAAAGAGTATTGAATGGTTCTACACCAGCGGTACATAGTATTCGATACCATTTCATTTCATCTATGATATTCTTAAGAGCTATGATTGTAAAAAGCTTATCGTCACAACCCTACTAATTACAATTAACTGTCATATATAGACAAAACAAAGAACATATTCACAATTATTATCAACTAGTGTATTTGCCCGTTAAAATAACGGGTCTTCAATAGTAATTTATTACCCGTTGTTAGGTCATTTTCAGTGAACTCAAATAAAATTTATTTTTCTGCATAAACTGATACTTTTTTCATAGATAAAAACATTTAAAAATTGAATAAAAACAGGGGAATTTAAATATCAAGTCAATATATTCCCGTGCGTATCATAGTTACATTCTTCATGCTTGATACCGGTCGAGTAAAAGCGGACACCAAATAAATATATAAATAAATAAACACACAAAGGAAATCATTATTATTGATAACTAGTGTATTTTCCCGTTCAAAATAACGGTCTTCATCAATACCAATTTATTACCCGTTATTAGGTTACTTTTAATGAATTCAATTTTCTGCATAGTCTAATTTATTTTTATAGATAAAGTATATTTAAAAATTGAATAAAAACAGAGGAATTTAAATATCAAGTCAATATATTCCCGTGCATATCAATACCCATAGTGTAAAAGCGGACACCAAATAAATAAATAAACACACTACGGGTATTATTAGGACAGATGCAAAAAAATTTACTTACTAATAATTTTCGATAGTTTCTTTTTATTAGTTTTGCAGATAATATTCATTCTATTTCTTATACAAACAGGGTGGCGCAAAAATAAGGAAACCCATTTTCAAATTAGTTTATTTTACAAAAAATTAGAGCTAAAAAAAATTCTAAAAACACTGTTTTATTCGTATAGTTTTTCTGCATTTTCCAAGAAAATATATTGAACTTACGACTAAAATCAAACATCGTGCAGCGATTTGAAAAAATATAAATAAAAAGGACTTGCGCGAGGACGAAAAAACAAAAGACTTCATAATAGGAATAATTTATTTCCATATGTTATAAATAAAAATTGAAAAAGATTTTTTTTCGTTCAATTGACGCTTTTTTTAACACTTTTATTCATGGAATACATCTTCATCACCAATCACGATGTCCTTTGCTGAAACTATCTTGAAAAATTTAGACTGCGGTAAATCAGTTCTAAGATTTCGAGCCTTGCATGCTTTTTGAAAGGATGGTACTTCACATCGTGTTTAACAATTCGGTGAAATGTGTCTTTATTGATGTCTAATTCATTCCTTCTGATAGATATGTTTGGATTCTCAATAAGCTGTTCATGAACAAGATTAATGTTTTCATGTGTTCGTTCTGTTTTCCTGCGACCGAATCTTTTTTTGTTCAAAATAAAGTGGTTTCTTCAGTTTTGAACTTATTAACATTTGTCAATATGGTTTTGTAGTTGGTGAAAATGTTTCCTGAATACTATGTTCAAAATGAGGCTGAACCTGTGTAAAGCTTTCAGTGTTTAAATAACTGGTCACAACAAAAACTCTGTTATTTTGAAAGCTGCATTTTGAGGGTTTGAATAGGAGATACAAATTAACGGCGAACTGATTTTATTAGATACCAATTTTATTTCAAACATCAATTCTCAAATGATAGTTAAGTTTTTCATTGTCTTTTACTTGTTACAGAAAATAATATAATTTAACGTTTTTACATTCATATGAAATGATCGAATATTATACCTATTGTGAATTGTTTCGTATATTTCGTCCTCGCGCAAGCCATTTTTATTTAACTTTTTTTTAACTCGCTGCAGGATGTTTAATTTTTGTCTTAACTTTAACAGATTTTCACGATAGATGCAGAAAAATGTAAAGGAATAAAATGATGTTTTTAAAAATTTCTAGGTTTAATATTTTGTAAAATAAACTAGTTTGAAAATAGGTTTCCTTTTTTTTGTGCCACCCTGTATTAACAATGTTAACTAAAAATTTCACATCTCCATCTTTTATAGTTCATCAAGAACAGGTTTTCATAGTCAGTTTAATTGACTTAATAGAATCACAAGAACAATGAAGAGTTAATCGGTAATGCGAATTAACCGTTATATCATTAGTACAGAGTGATAACATGGACAGAGAGATGAGTACAAGGGACTCAAGAGATGAAGCTATAGGGAAGATATCAATCAAAGACAGGGTTAGTGAATGCAGAAAAGCTACTTCGTGGTTCCCCACAAAAAATATTCATCCATTTTCCCGTCAATTATGATATGACCTCTGTTATAACCATTAATTAGTTGTTAAACTTTTTAAATACAGTTATCTAATTATCGCAAAATAGACACCAAAACATTTAGGTATATATATCCCTATACTATATCACGCTAGAGAAAATTATACCCAACGTGTAATCTTCTGCATATTTCCATGTAATTTGTTGAAAAATATTCTCGAAACATCATTTTGAGGCTAAATTAGCCTTTTTTTAAGCATTCTCTTTTTTCTGTGCCGTGAATTTAGTAATGACCATCACCAGGCTTTTCCAGAGTCTCAATTAGCTACGTCTTTTTGGGAAATGGTGAGATACAGGGTAATTACGGGTGAAGCGATTTGTAGGCAGGGGAAAGGAGACGATTGGGAAGAGTGACTGTTATGGATATATGGAGAGAAGAGAAGATCTAAAAGAGGAGTGAAGAGGAGAAAAGAGAAGAGAAGAAAAAAGGAGAAAAGAGGAGAAAAGAGGAGAGAAGAGATTTAGAAGAGAAGAGAAGAGGAGAGGAGAGAAGAGGAGAGAAGAGGAGAGAAGAGGAGAGAAGAGGAGAAAAGAGGAGAAAAGAGGAGAAAAGAGGAGAAAAGAGGAGAAAAAAGGAGAAAAGAAGAGAAAAGAGGAGAAAAGAAGAGAAAAGAAGAGAAAAAAGGAGAAAAGAGGAGAGAAGAGGAGAGAAGAGGTGAAGAGGAAAAAAAAACAATATTATTTTAGATATAATTTAACATTGTATTTACAGTTTGAATATTAATTACAGTTTTAGCCAACTAAAATGATACATATCTTTTTAGCTGTGAAAAATATAATCATATTCAAAGTCTATTCAATGTATCACCTCACATTAAATTTCAAGATTAATTGTTTAAAAACATTTGCAAGTTATTCAGCACTAAACTTAGGAACAAAATTTAGAGCTGAAGACATTAAAAATATTGGTTATCATAAGTCATAATTAATTCAATTATTTGTTTATTCTATTTATAAATAATTCAGTTATTCAATCCAAACCAATAATTGGCAAATGTAATTACATTTTTTTCAATCACAAGAAGATGTAGAAGGTAATGGAACACTCTACCTCCCATCCCCACCACTCCTTTCTCCCTGGGTACACAAGGTTGGCAATGCGTGAAATATTGAGCAATGACTTGTCACAGTATATTGACACTACAAATGGTTCATATATGGCAGAAATAGCTGCAATTAAAGCCTAACTGTTTACAAACATTTGAGATTAGAAAATATGCTGTGATGACAGATTGAAACAAACTTAAAAGATTCATGGCTACCAGTTTATTCTTTTATATGATAGGGTTGGGGCAATATGCTTTATTAACCATAGATCTTGAGAATATCATAGAAAAAATGAAATGGTATCGAATACTATATACACGCTGCCCGCTGGTGTAGAACCATTCTCTCCGTCTATAATATTTTCGGGATCTATGATTTCAAAAGCCTATTGTCACAGCCCTTATAATCTAATTCATATACCAACGAAGATAGTTATGGTGGGACCATAGAAGTTTATGTTAGGAACCATCATCACCACAGTAATACTTTTTCTTTTGGTGGTCATGCTCATGGATGTAGAATAGCTACTCTATGTCTATGTATAATATTTTAGGTCGTTTGGAAGAACGGTTCAACCACACAAGAATATAAAATATATAAAAAAATATCATTAAATTTATATATATTTTTTTGTTTCCATGATAGCTGTGTATGTACGTATTATGGATACTAACTAAAATAATAATTAAATAATAAAAAAAATATTTTTCATTTTATTACAATGATCTAAAACTTGAACCTTAAACCATAGTTATTTATATTATTTCCATTCAATAGAGAAGTTATACGTTTTTTTCCGGGTCAGAACTCTAGTGAAGCAAGTAAAACTGTTCACGTACATCATTTCCCGTGATACATCTTAGTCAAATAAAAGTAAAGAATTCCACAGGTTTGATGGGCTATGAAGTATAGTTTCGAAATATACATTTTCCCATTACAAGCACTGTAAGAAACTGACCACAACGAATATTAAAGAAAAAAAAAGACACCAAGAAGCAACGTGTTTAGCTTTTCAGAATCCTATGGCCCAGAAATGACACAGACGACAAGGGTCACTTTTCAGTATCTTTACGACCATTTTAAACCTTAAGACTGACCAGACTTGGTGAGAGTAATTTACTGGTGTGTTTGTGGTGATTCATATAGAGTTTTCACATGGGAATCTAGTCACTAATTTTCCCACAGCCAATAATGATAATAGTCAGCTAGTGAAGAACATTAAATCTATACCAATTATACGAAGACGTTAGCTAGGGACTCTACCTAGTGACGAACATTGAATCTATACCAATTATACGAAGACGTTAGCTAGGGACTCTACCTAGTGACGAACATTGAATCTATACCAATTATACGAAGACGTTAGCTAGGGACTCTACCTAGTGAAGAACATTGAATCTATACCAATTATACGAAGACGTTAACTAAGGACTCTACCTAGTGAAGAACATTAAATCTATACCAATTATACGAAGACGTTAGCTAGGGACTCTACCTAGTGACGAACATTGAATCTATACCAATTATACGAAGACGTTAACTAGGGACTCTACCTAGTAACGAACATTGAATCTATACCAATTATACGAAGACGTTAGCTAGGGACTCTACCTAGTGACGAACATTGAATCTATACCAATTATACGAAGACGTTAGCTAGGGACTCTACCTAGTGACGAACATTGAATCTATACCAATTATACGAAGACGTTAGCTAGGGACTCTACCTAGTGACGAACATTAAATCTATACCAATTATACGAAGACGTTAGCTAGGGACTCTACCTAGTGACGAACATTGAATCTATACCAATTATACGAAGACGTTAGCTAGGGACTCTACCTAGTGAAGAACATTGAATCTATACCAATTATACGAAGACGTTAGCTAGGGACTCTACCTAGTGAAGAACATTAAATCTATACTAAGTATACGAAGACGTTAGCTAAGGACTCTACCCAGTGAAGAACATTAAATCTATACTAAGTATACGAAGACGTTAGCTAAGGACTCTACCTAGTGAAGAACATTGAATCTATACCAATTATACGAAGACGTTAGCTAGGGACCCTACCTAGTGAAGAACATTAAATCTATACTAAGTATACGAAGACGTTAGCTAGGGACTCTACCTAGTGAAGAACATTGAATCTATACCAATTATACGAAGACGTTAGCTAGGGACTCTACCTAGTGAAGAACATTGAATCTATACCAATTATACGAAGACGTTAGCTAGTGACTCTACCTAGTGAAGAACATTAAATCTATACCAAGTATACGAAGACGATAGCTAGGGACTCTTGGAAGGTATTAGTGATATAGCTAGCGTAAAGACCCAATTAACAGATATGAATAAATTCTACATTCATATTTCAGTGGCTTATTATTAAAAAATAATTTCAATACATTATGTGCAATATTTTAACAATAACCAATTACAATTTTCATCCGTTATTTATTTATTTATTCTGATTTTTCAAAGATATGAGAATAAATTTTGGTACATAAATCACAATTATCAAGAAATGACTTATTTCAAAATGAAACTTAACATCTACCACGAAACGAAATTCTTGCCTAAACTATTTCATACATCAAATACATGGCTTTACATTCACACCATTTCTGAATGTAATTATCTCCTCCCTCTAAATCTATTGAAAACAATTAAAGGTTCAGAATGTTGATGATACAGACAGACAGACAGACAGACAGACATGAGAATATTCAGTTTGCTAATGAATGAAAATAATTTACTTCATCTCTCTATACTCAATACCAGAACTACCAAAAAGTCATTTTGACAGCTTTCAACTAATCAAACATTTGTATTTCAAATATTATTATTGGTAGATTCTTGACTATATTTAATATAAAGAAACACTGTTTCCATATAGCAAAAAAAATTAAGTATCTACCAATAATAATTTATGAGATATAAATGTTTGAAAAGTAAAGGGCAGTCACATTGACTGGTTGATGGCTCTAGTGTTAATGTACGATGTTAGTTTATTTCCAGAACATTTAATTCGCTTTAAATTGCTTATTAGGATTTGCATTTAGAATTTTAAAATATTAGTCCAAAGTGATGCCATTTGAATTACATCTTCAACGAATTAATAAACTGTGTAGCATTTCTAGTCATATCCTCTGTACACTTTATTAGTGACTTATAGTTATTGTAAACACTCTATATCGATTTTTATTCATTAATTATTCTCAGATTTTAAATTGAAGATTCTCTACTGCTGACAAACAGTTTATTACAGTAGATCTCTTTTATAATTAAATCCTGTATAGTGAATGTAGTGTCCTGAGTAAGGAGTTGCCTGTATAATTTTAAAATTTTCCTTAGTCTGCCATAAAACGGCTCTTAGTTTTCTAAAACTGATGGCCATTCATGGTAGACTAAATAAAATTTTGTTCACTATACAGCCTATCTTCCTTACACAGGACTGTACATTCACTATACAGGATATCATTACAGGGGAGTTCTATTGCAGTAACTTTTGACAGCCTGCATAAATGCAGAATGATGCTCTTGTCTAATTTCATTATACAGTGAAAGTCACCAAATTTACCTCTGGTTTTTAGTCAGAATGTCTATATAAGCTGGTTGCATGGTCAATCTGATAGATATGTATATTCTTGACTCTGTACACGAGTCATCTGTATTAACATTCATAGGTTTTCTTTCAAAGGGCTACGGGAAAGTTAATGATATTGAGGTTAGGCAGTGTACGACAACTGTGTTTCCAAGAAGACCACCCAAAAATAACTGCCTGTTATAATTGTCTATATAAAATATAAATCTATATCACATATCATGTATACAGGTTGATAGAAGTAATAAACATAGAGTAAAATTGCATTTACAGGACATGGTTGTTTGACTAGATTGAATACATGGTCGCCAAAAAAAAACATATATTGTGATAAAACAATTAGAAAAAAATAATTATATTGTTTGTATCCAAAGATATTTTTATTTTAATTGGATCATATAACTCATTCTATTTACAAGGACCTAACAGATTCTCTTTATCCTATTTTCACCAAACAGATTCCCATTTTCCTAGATACGCATAACAAATTTTCTTGCCTAGACATATACACATTACAGATTCTGTTTTATCCTAGTTACATAAAAATACTGTCATCTTGAAAGGATTAGTAGACTCAGCGTTGACAAAAATTTTATTATACTCAAGCTTTCAAATTGATATCCAATTCATCATCAGGAGAAGTACATAAATTGAAAAGAAAAACCAAAGTCTAATATGATCACCTGAAGTAAATATGATACCGACCTATTATATTACAAAAATCTATTAACTTTTTAAATAAATTACCAATTCTATGATAAAATAAAAATTGAAAATATTGTATGCTAGCTAAATATGAAATCAATAGAAAATTAAAGTAAAAACTCCTAAAAATGGCGTTAAAATGTTAAAATAAAGAGAGGAAAGAAGAACAAAGAAGTGACACAAGAACGGTCAGAGAAAACAGTCAAGCAAATGATCTGAATCTTTTTACAGTTACAACCATCCCCAATTTAATTCATGATATTACATCAATTCTAATTCCCACATTCAACCTCTGTAAACAAAAATAAAATAACTCTACCTATTATATTAGCATACAAATGTATTTATATATGATAATATAACATGTGAAGTCTAATAATCATCATTTACAGCGGTTAACTATAGGAATCATAGCCGGTGTAACATCATAAGCTCTATTGATGGAGTTAAGGTGGTTGATAGTGTAAGAAGATTCAAGTCGTCTGCGATACCAGACATTTGAACTTTGGTGATTACTGAAGGTGTCTCAAATCCAAAGGAATGTCCTGACGATCTTGAATGATGAAAAACTTGACTATTTTCTCTGCCCACTCTCACGTCTCTTCTATGTTCATCCATCCAAGTGCATAAATTTTTTCAAGTTTCTCCGATGTATTCAGCATTACAATCGTTGCAGTCTAGCTTGTATATTACATTACATTTATCATTTTCCTTCACTCTGTCCTTAGATTTCATCAGTAAATTCTCTATGGTATTAGAAGATTTGTTGCCTAGAAATATATTGTATTGTCCTAATATCCTCTGAATCCTTTCATTAGTTCCTGGTACATATGGAGTAGAGATATATTTTCTATTATTAGTATCTGGATTTTGAATTTGGGTTGCTCTAGTTAGAGATTGAAGATGACGTCTGCTGATTTCTTGTTGAATAAATTTTCTAGGATAATTATTATCAATTAGTTGTTTTCTGATTATTGATATTTTATTTTGTAGATAATCAGGACTGCAAATTTTTTAGGCTCTATCCAAAAGGGATTTGACTGTGCTACGTTTGTGGGAGAGATGAGCTATTGTAGTCTAATAATTTTCCAGTATAACTTGGTTTTCTGTAGATATTGAATTTTAATGAGCCATCCGAATTTCTAATTATTTGAATATCAAGAAAAAAATATTTAAAAAAAAATCAGGACATTCCTTTGGATTTGAGACACCTTCAGTACTCCACCAAAATTCAAATGTCTGGTATCGCAGACGACTTGAATCTTTTTACACCATCAACCACCCTAACTCCATCAATAGAGCCAATGATGTAACACCGGCTTTGATTCCTATAGTTAACCGCTGTAAATGATGATTTTTAGACTTCACATGTTATATTATCATATATAAATACATTTGTATGAAAATATAATAGGAAGAGTTATTTTATTTTTGTTTACAGAGGTTGAATGTGGGAATCAAAATTGGTGTAATATCATGAATTAAATTGGGAATGGTTGTAACTGTAAAAAGATTCAGATCATTTACTTGACTGTTTTCTCTGACTGTTCTTGTGTCACTTCTTTGTTCTTCTTTCCTCTCTTTATTTTAACATTTTAACGCATTTTTTAGGAGTTTTTACTCTAATTTTCTATTGATTTCATATTTAGCTAGCATATAATATTTTCAATTTTTATTTTATCATAGAATTGGTAATTTATTTAAAAAGTTAATAGATTTTTGTAATGTAGTAGGTCGGTATCATATATTTACTTCAGGTGATCATATTAGACTTTTGTTTTTCTTTTCAATTTATGTACTTCTCCTGATGATGAATTGGATATCAATTTGAATTTTTTGTCAACGCTGAGTCTACTAATTCTTTCAAGATGAACATTCCGTTGAGTATGAACCTTTTCTCTCAAACACTGTAACCGTTATCAGATTCTTCTTTTCTTAACTAGGTTTTACAGATTCTTCTTTTCCTAGCTAGGTTTCTTTTCTTAGCTAGGTACACCTAACAGGTTATTCTTTTCCTACCTAGGTACACCTTACAGATTGTTCTTTTCCTAGCTAGGTTTTACATATTCTCCTTTTCCTAGCTAGGTTTTACAGATTCTTCTTTTCCTAGCTAAGTTTTACAGGTTCTTCTTACAGGTTCTTCTTTTCCTAGGAAGGTTTTACATATTTTTCTTTTCCTATGTAGGTTTTACAGATTCTTCTTTTCCTAGCTAGATTTTTACAGATTCTTCTTTTCCTAGCTAGGTTTATACAGGTTCTTCTTTTCCAAGCTATGTTTTTACAGATTCTTTTTCTCCTAGCTAGGTTTTTGCAGATTTCTTTTCCTAGCAAGGTTTTAAAGATTCCTCTTTTCCTAGCCAGGTTTTCATATTCTTCTTTTCCTAGCTAGGTTTTACAGATCCTTCTTTTCATAGCTAGTGTTTTACAGATTCTATATTTCCTAGGTATACCTAACATATCTCATTTTTCTAGCTTGTTACACCGAACAGATTCTGTTTGCCTAGATTTACCTAACAGATTTTCTTTTCCTAGATGCACCTAACATATTTTATTTTCATTTTCGTAGATAAGTATACTTATCAGATTCTTCTTTTCCTTGCTAGGTTTTACAGATTCTTCTTTTCCTAGCTAGGTTTTACAGATTCTTTTTTCCCTAGCTAGGTTTTCAGATTCTTTTTTCCCTAGCTAGGTTTTTACAGATTCTTTTTTCCCTAGCTAGGTTTTTACAGATTCTCCTTTTCTTAGCTATTACAAATTCTCATTTTCTGTGCACCTATATAGCACGACTGGCGGAGTGTCATTATTTGCACCACAGAAGCGGAACAGAAGCGCCACTTTCCGAGGAAGTTAGAGGAAGTGGTTCACACACCAACGGAAGAAGAAAAGGTCTGTAATCTTCAGCTCTGTGGACCGTGGTGCGCTATGGTTAAACTGCAACACTTGGCCTGCACCGTTAAAACGATTAGCTTCGAATGAAATCCCTTGGCTACTTTCAGCGTGATAATGATTTGATAATAGCTAAATTTTGCAGATTTCAGATTCAATAAGTTAAGAAATTTATATATGAAAGGATTTAAATATTTAGTTATATATATGCAACAGGAGTTTTACTGTAAGAATTTGAAATCTATTCAATGAAGCAGATCGAGTCATTATTATTGTTGTGATGAAGATATTCTTGAAAAATCACAGATCTTGAGAATATTAGACTAAACGAAATAGAATACTATATACCGCTGGTGTAGAACGATTCAATACTATTTAAATATCTCATTGATTTTAAAAGGATATTGTCACAACCCTAGTCCTGAGACAGTTTTTCTCTTCTTACAGGTGATACGACAGTACCTTTTTAGAAGGCATTGTTACTCATCTTTGCACCTGTACTATCACAGTCTCTTGCGGCGTAATTACCTTGACGGTAGGTACTTTCCGGACTCACTACCGTGACTTTAAATAAACACCACCAACGGAAATAACTAACTACTGGACAATTATTCGAAGTGTAGATTTTCAACTACATTGTACACTGTGTACAGTATAGATAATATTGTACTATATCAATGTTATGGAAAGTTTTAAATCGTATATGCTTTTCAACTAAATTGAAGGTGTATTGTTAAATATTTTTCACTTGATTCTTCCTATTTATTTCGGTTTTTAACAGTGATATATGAATTGGAGTGAGTATGAAAGATATTGTAGTTGTTTTTATACCAATATTGAAATAATGTTTAAAAAAAATAAATACAATGAAATTGTTATGGTAGAAAATAAAGAGATTTTAGACCGATTTTTTTATTCAGAGAAATGTCATTGCATAATCGTAAATCTTAAAGTTTGATATTATAAATATTACAATTCTATATGGCCCCAGGGGCTCTATCCTGAAGCTGCCTGTGGTGAATGGAACAGAAGGGAGCGAGGCCCTTGGAGCAGCCCCGAACTGTTGTAATTTGGTGATTATCAAGTTTTAAACGCTACTTTTAGAGAGTAACGCTAGGGTTGTCACCAGTGACTGAGTACCTTTACGTCACATTTCTTGATAAGAAACTGCATTCACTGAGTAGCTTTTCTGCATCCATAAGCCTTTCCTTTTGACGTCAGCAATATAGTCTTTGGTTTCAAAGCTGACGTTAAAACCCATCCTATAATAAAATAACACTATTCTATATAATTATTTTATATTATATATTGACTACATAGAATTAGAATAGCATTATCGTTGGTTTTTTAGTATGAAATAATTAGAAACCTGCCTATTAACTTAGAACATTTCAGTCAAATATATTAGGTACAGTTCATCATCATAAATCAAAGACCGAGAGTTACAATAAACGTTTAAACTGTAGATATATCATGGGACAGAATATACTGCACTAAATTATATAGTGCACCATATAGTCAATGTGATGTTTAACACCTAGAAACCAAATGGTATTAACCAAGTATTCTTGGTATTAACCAAGTATTGACAAGTATTCTTGGTATTAACCAAGTATTGGCAAGTATTCTTGGTATTAACCAAGTATTCTTGGTATTAACCAAGTATTGACAAGTATTCTTGGTGTTAACCAAGTATTGACAAGTATTCTTGGTATTAACAAAGAACTGACAAGTATTATTGGTATTAACCAAGTACTGACAAGTATTCTTGGTGTTAACCAAGTATTGACAAGTATTCTTGGTATTAACAAAGAACTGACAAGTATTCTTGGTATTAACCAAGTAATGACAAGTATTCTTGGTATTAACCAAGTATTGACAGGTATTCTTGGTATTAACCAAGTAATGACAAGTATTCTCGGTATTAACCAAGTAATGACAAGTATTCTTGGTATTAACCAAGTATTGACAAGTATTCTTGGTGTTAACAAAGTAATGACAAGTATTCTTGGTGTTGACCAAGTATTGACAAGTATTCTTGGTGTTAACCAAGTAATGACAAGTATTCTTGGTATTAACCAAGTATTGACAAGTATTCTTGGTATTAACCAAGTATTGACAAGTATTCTTGGTGTTAACCAAGTAATGACAAGTATTCTTGGTATTAACCAAGTATTGACAAGTATTCTTGGTGTTAACAAAGTAATGACAAGTATTCTTGGTATTAACCAAGTAATGACAAGTATTCTTGGTATTAACCAAGTATTGACAAGTATTCTTGGTGTTAACCAAGTATTGACAAGTATTCTTGGTGTTGACCAAGTATTGACAAGTATTCTTGGTGTTAACCAAGTAATGACAAGTATTCTTGGTATTAACCAAGTATTGACAAGTATTCTTGGTGTTAACAAAGTAATGACAAGTATTATTGGTATTAACCAAGTATTGATAAGTATTCTTGGTGTTGACCAAGTATTGATAAGTATTCTTGGTGTTAACAAAGTAATGACAAGTATTCTTGGTATTAACCAAGTAATGACAAGTATTCTTGGTATTAACCAAGTATTGACAAGTATTCTTGGTGTTAACCAAGTATTGACAAGTATTCTTGGTGTTGACCAAGTATTGACAAGTATTCTTGGTGTTAACCAAGTATTGATAAGTATTCTTGGTGTTGACCAAGTATTGACAAGTATTCTTGGTGTTGACCAAGTATTGATAAGTATTCTTGGTGTTAACCAAGTAATGACAAGTATTCTTGGTATTAACCAAGTATTGATAAGTATTCTTGGTGTTGACCAAGTATTGATAAGTATTCTTGGTGTTAACAAAGTAATGACAAGTATTCTTGGTATTAACCAAGTAATGACAAGTATTCTTGGTATTAACCAAGTATTGACAAGTATTCTTGGTGTTAACCAAGTATTGACAAGTATTCTTGGTGTTGACCAAGTATTGACAAGTATTCTTGGTGTTAACCAAGTAATGACAAGTATTCTAGGTATTAACCAAGTATTGACAAGTATTCTTGGTGTTAACAAAGTAATGACAAGTATTCTTGGTATTAACCAAGTATTGATAAGTATTCTTGGTATTAAAAGAGACCAATTTTGATTAATACTTTAAAACAATCATATAATATCAATTTACAGTCAATACAAATTATTAAACGCGGAAATCCATCGAAAATTTAGAAACAAAACTTTAATCGTTTTATTATATATATATTATAATAAGTTAAAAAAATTGGTAATTTTAATTTTTAAATTTCATTTTGTCCTAAAATGAACAGTTGAAGTAGAATTAATATTCGATAAAATAGAATAATAGAAAATGAATTAGAGTATAGGTTTAAGAGTAGTTACCTACATATGAATATATGAATCGTAATAAAAAAACATCTAAATCGTTATGATATTCCTATGGTAAAACAAAGTAGCGGTATATATGTACATTATACAAAGTGTTCCTATATGCGCATGCTCCATTGCATGTAATAAATGGCAATAAAAAGATCATCGGTCAAACCGCATGGAAATTGGGCGCCAATGTACCGCAACTAATAAACCCCTTCACAAGTTAGGTACGAATAGCATTGTAAGAGGTCCGGCTATAAATAATGGGGTAATTGTGACCATCAAGTGACCCAGAGGTCAAATCATGTCCATGCAGGTCAGTTCAAGGGTCGAACTGACCGCCAGGTTTTATAGCGTTTCCCATCATATGTGAGTATTTGCCTGGTTTGTTTTAAATTGTGGTTAGCAATAAAAAGAATGAATTGCAATGGTAGGTAGCACACGAAAAAAATGAAAAAAAAATAACGTGATAATAAAAATATAACCTGAAATTTCACGTCTGGCAAATGTTCGAGAGCTAAACAACTGAAACGAATAAATCATTATTACAGTTAAAATAAAAAAAGGCAAGAACCATAATATTATTATGTACATATCTATGCATGTATCATTTCCAAGCATTTTTTCATTCTTCATAATTGGATTTGAAGGAAATCATATTCTTGAATACTGAAAAGTAAACCTTGAATACTGAAAACCAAACCTTGAATACAGAAAACCTAACCTTGAATACTGCAAGTCTTTATTACTAACAGCAATAATATTAACGATAACAGTTCCATGTGTGTATGTATAATGTAACTATGTTTGTACTCAGTAGAGTACAACATTTGCAGTCTACGGATGTTCCACGAAGGCTTACACAAGCAATTTGATGAATCCTTTTGTACAGTCCATTAAATATGAAAAAGAAAATAATTAGGATTAAGATACTTGAAATAATAAACTACCGTTAAATAACGGAACATATAAAATATCGTTAAAAAACAGCATAGATTACCGTTGAGAAATACTAAAAACAGCAAAACAGTATCGGAACAGATACAATAACATCGTTAAAAATGGTACACAAATGGAAAAGAATTTTCTAAACTACAACAGTTCGTAGACAAGACGTCTTGTTAACAATATTTATACATAATTAAATCTTGAAGTAAATCATAAAGTAATGGCTGAATATATATTCATTTTCACAATGTATTATATTTTTATTATGAACACAATAATAGATAAGATATTTTTTATTATTTATTTCGTAGATTTTTCCCATATTCGAATAGAGTAACGTGCATGAAATTCCATCGCAATCCTTACTTAATACCCTGTATAAAACCTAATTCTAATTACCTAATTCTAATTAGCTAATTCTAATTACCTAATTCTAATAACCTAATTATACTCTATGGCAATTCAATTCTACATTGAAATAAAAAATTGTCCATAAAATTTTTAAATTAAAGAGAAGATTAAAAATGAACTATAATAAGTAAATAATCGGGTCATAAAAAATTTAACTCCTGTTTTCAGGTTGCATAGAAATAGTTGAAAAAGATTTTATAGGAAATATATTTTATGGATAATTTTTTATAATGATATTTATAAATAATATTTTATACATAGCTAAATTTTATGAACAATTTTTATACATAGTTAAATTTTATAGATAAAATTTTATAGATAAATTTTATAACTAAATTTTATGACTAAATTTTATAACTAAATTCTATAACTAAATTTTAAAACTAAATTTTATAGATAAATTTTATAGAAAAATTTATAGAAAAATTGTATAGAAAATTTTTATAGATAAATCAATTTATAGATAAATTTTATAGATAAATTTTATAGATAAATTTTATAGATAAATTTTATAGATAAATTTTATAGATAAATTTTATAGATAAATTTTATAGATAAATTTTATAGATAAATTTTATAAATAAATTTTATAGATAAATTTTATAGATAAATTTTATAGATAAATTTTATAGATAAATTTTATAGATAAATTTTATAGATAAATTTTATAGATAAATTTAATAGATAAATTTAATAGATAAATTTTATAGATAAATTTTATAGATAAATTTTATAGATAAATTTTTTTGATAAATTTTTTTGATAAATTTTATAGATAAATCTTATAGATAAATCTTATAGATAAATTTTATAGATAATTTTTATAGATAAATTTTATAGATAAATTTTATAGATAAATTTTATAGATAAATTTTATAGATAAATTTTATAGATAAATTTTATAGAAAAATTTATAGAAAAATTGTATAGAAAATTTTTATAGATAAATTTTATAGATAAATTAATTTATAGATAGATTTTATAGATAAATTTTATAGATAAACTTTATAGATAAATTTTATAGATAAATTTTATAGATAAATTTTATAGATAAATTTTATAGATAAATTTTATAACTAAATTTTATGACTAAATTTTATAACTAAATTCTATAACTAAATTTTAAAACTAAATTTTATAGATAAATTTTATAGAAAAATTTATAGAAAAATTGTATAGAAATTTTTTATAGATAAATCAATTTATAGATAAATTTTATAGATAAATTTTATAGATAAATTTTATAGATAAATTTTATAGATAAATTTTATAGATAAATTTTATAGATAAATTTTATAGATAAATTTTATAGATAAATTTTATAGATAAATTTTATAAATAAATTTTATAGATAAATTTTATAGATAAATTTTATAGATAAATTTTATAGATAAATTTTATAGATAAATTTTATAGATAAATTTAATAGATAAATTTAATAGATAAATTTTATAGATAAATTTTATAGATAAATTTTATAGATAAATTTTTTTGATAAATTTTTTTGATAAATTTTATAGATAAATCTTATAGATAAATCTTATAGATAAATTTTATAGATAATTTTTATAGATAAATTTTATAGATAAATTTTATAGATAAATTTTATAGATAAATTTTATAGATAAATTTTATAGATAAATTTTATAGATAAATTTTATAGAAAAATTTATAGAAAAATTGTATAGAAAATTTTTATAGATAAATTTTATAGATAAATTAATTTATAGATAAATTTTATAGATAAATTTTATAGATAAATTTTATAGATAAACTTTATAGATAAATTTTATAGATAAATTTTATAGATAAATTTTATAGATAAATTTTATAGATAAATTTTATAGATAAATTTTATAGATAAATTTTATAAATAAATTTTATAGATAAATTTTATAGATAAATTTTATAGATAAATTTAATAGATAAATTTAATAGATAAATTTTATAGATAAATTTTATAGATAAATTTTATAGATAAATTTTTTTGATAAATTTTATAGATAAATCTTATAGATAAATCTTATAGATAAATTTTATAGATAAATTTTATAGATAAATTTTATAGATAAATTTTATAGATAAATTTTATAGATAAATTTTATAGATAAATTTTATAGATAAATTTTATAGATATATTTTATAGATAAATTTTATAGATAAATTTCATAATTATTATTTTTAGAAATAATTTTTCAAACCTCAACTTAATTATGAAAATCCTACACGAAATCTGTCAATTTTCTCCATCCGTATATTCAGTAGTGGCAAAGTGATTGAAATGGCGATTGAAAAGCAATAAGCCTTTTCCTAAATGGCAACTTAAATAGGGAGGAGTGGCAGTAATGGCATAATATAAACCCAGAAGATGTGGCAATAATATTCGGCAATGGCATAAGTACCACAATCTGGTTTATTTTCTCACGCCTAGGATATATCTTGGCAATAAAAATAGTAATCAGAATAGAACAGAATTTAAATGAAATTAAATCGCTATAAAATCGTCTGAAAATTACACATATGGGACGATAAATATAAATTGTGTCGTCGATTAATGATGAATTATTAATTTATTTAATCAAAATGATCGAACCTATAAAAAACAGAGTATCTGACAGAAAAACAATTCTCGTGTGAAAGAAAAAACTTAATAGTAGTTATTCATAAATAAATCGATATACGAACAAAATGTATAGCAAACAAAATCGTTATTAAAAAAAAAATCGAAATAAAAATTCAAAATATAAATTATATAATCAAGGATTTTGATCAAATATTTATATATTCAATAAAAAATCAAATCAACAATGAATAATTTGAATCAAATAGTGTTAATTGAAGATCAATTATTTTTTTTTATTTGAAAAGAAAATAAAATGGGATCAAGTGTAGTTTATTGACCCAAATTTTCAAACTATACCCCAAGTGTAGTTTAAGGACCCCAGTGTTAACCCAAGTGTAGTTAAAGGACCCCAATGTTAACCCAAGTGAAGTTAAAGGACCCCAATGTTAACCCAAGTGTAGTTAAAGGACCCCAATGTTAACCCAAGTGTAGTTAAAGAACCCCAATGTTAATCCAAGTGAAGTTAAAGGACACCAATGTTAACCCAAGTGTAGTTAAAGGACCCCAATGTTAACCCAAGTGAAGTTAAAGGACCCCAATGTTAACCCAAGTGTAGTTTAAGGACCCCAATGTTAACCCAAGTGTAGTTTAAGGACCCCAATGTTAACCCAAGTGTAGTTAAAGGACCCCAATGTTAACCCAAGTGAAGTTAAAGGACCCCAATGTTAACCAAGTGAAGTTAAAGGACCCCAATGTTAACCCAAGTGTAGTTTAAGGACCCCAGTGAATTTTTTAAAGTATCTATGGTACGGCGTTCTGCATTTCTTGACTGCAATCAAATCAAAATATTTCTTCTACTACGGTATTCAGAGCAACAAAAAAAAAAATTGACAATTATTCTACCTCTACTTGGTGAAGATCCACTACCAGCCATTGAATGGATGAAGTAAAGACAACTATCTTGTTAAAATGATAGCAATATTGGGAAATAACAACAAGTGTTATCCAATATAAGGAAATCGTAACCAACATATGAATATATAATAATCATTATAATTAAATAAAATCACTATAAGAAAATAAGGATACTTTAAGGACCCCAAATTTTCAAACTATACCCCAAGTATAGTTTAAAGGGGCAGTTCAGTCAATTTTTGTTTTCATAATATTAATGTTGAACGATCACTTAGTAAGAATAAAGCATTCTTGTACAATTAAAAGGTTGAAAAAAATATAATAAGCGATATATATCATATTTTATAAATTCGATTTAGTTCCTGCGTCCTCCTAAAGATGGCGCCACCACTCTGTACTATTTGTTTACATTTTACAGCTGATAACATGTGAACAATTTTTCTATCAACAGTATTAACTGCTAATTTATGAAGAGGTGGTTTTCTTTTCAAAACTAAATCTAATTGTCTCGAAGGACAGTTGTCAATTTCACAAATTCTCTTCACCATTTTCATAAGTTGATAACAGATTCAAGTCTGGGACTGGTTATCATTTTGTTTACGTACTACAATGATTAGTTACGCGGTCCACCGCAGTCCACAGATGGCGCCACTAATTTAAAATATACTTTTTATATAAACATTTCTAAAATCGACGAATATTCTAATGTTACATAAATAAATATACTAAATCAATTTAGGACCAATTTGGCGATAGTTTGATTTTGACTGAACTGCCCCTTTAAGGACCCCAGATTGAGCTGGGGTCCCTAAACTACACTTGATCCGAAAAATATTATCGTAAATTATCAACAAATGTTTTCAAACCGGTAGGTGTGTCTCATCCGACAATCGGTACTTCACCCTATAAAAGTAAATCAATTATTCGAGAGTGTCATCCTTGTGTAAATACTGATAGGCAAAAACAGTAAAGGAAGATATAAAAATTTATCACAGTCCCCCTTCCTGTAAGGAAAACGATTTTCTCTCTGATGGGAAAATAAAATCGGCGTCAATTACAATTCACATTACAGAAGCACTCCTCTATAGTGAAATCCTGTATAGTGAATGTAGTGTCCTGAGTATGGAAATAGCCTCTATAGTGAACAAATTTCTTTCAGTCTCCTATAAAATGGCCCTCCGTTTTCTAAAACTGATGGCCATTTCATGGCAGACTAAAGAAAATTTGTTCACTATAGAGGGTACGTAGTTCTCTTACTCAGGACTCTAAATTCACTATAGAGGAGTTCTACTGCATCATGGTTATGGTGGGGCCATAGAAGATTAAGATGGGACACAATTTAATCTTATATTGTCCCACCATACCTTTTTCTCTGTGTTTGGATTGATGTGATTAATTTATTACAAGATGGAAGAAATTTTTTGTGGAAGAATCATTTTTCAAATCAAAATTGCCTTCATTCTTTTAAATCTAAGCTTATATTTATTATACAACAGGAGAATAATAACTAATAATAACTATTAATCTATACTAATAATTTCTTTAGTGTGTTTATTCATTTATTTATTTATTATTATTTTTATTTATTTATTTATTTATTTATTTACGGTTAATATTAAACATGAAGAATGTAACTATGATACGCACGGGAATATATTGACTTGATATTTAAATTCCCCTGATTTATTCAATTTTGAAATGTATTTTATCTATAAAATAAATTAGACTGTGCAGAAAATTTAATTTTAATTGAATTCATTAAAACTAACGTAATAACGGGTAATAAATTGGTATTGATAAATGACCCGTTATTTTTAACGGGAAAGTACACTAGTAAAGGAATAATAGTGTATAGAAGAGAAAATGATAAATAGAATAGAATATATAACTATAATCATTATTCATTATGTACAAGCATTTTTTCAAAAAATAGGGTAAGTTACGAATTATCGGTCAGTACTACATCTTCGGTCATATAAGAAAAACCAATATAGCACTGGGTAATAATAATAATTTTTATATCCTTGTTTCTTATATGACCGAAGATGTAGAACTGACTGATAATTCGTAACTTACCCTATCTCTATACCACTCTATATATTTCTAATATATTCAACACATATAGAGTCTAATTAAAACAGTTTCATTAAATCTACAGAAAAATAATACAGTCGTAAAAATAATTCTTCATATTTCTCACCATTCGTAACTATACATTTCCCGCCGACGCTCCTGTTCCTTCGTAACGGCTTTTCAAATTAACTAAGAAAAACGTTGCTTCCAATCACCATTTCCTCGGTAACAAGAAAACGTACCACGGATACGGATATACCTCCCTAGATACGGTATCCTACTAAACCCTGTAGATATCGAAAATAGATAGGGTAAGTTCCGAATTATTGATCAGTTATACATTTTCGGTCACGAAAGGAAAAAAATATGTAATACTTATTATTTAAATTTTTATTGGTATCCATGATACCTAAAGGTATCATGGATACCAATATAAATTAAATAATAATTATGTTATATATTTTTTCTTACGTGACCGAAAATGTGGAACTGATCGATAATGCAGAACTTACCCAACTAATATTACCAATACATTCAAATAAAAAGTTAATAAATAAGATTTTAAATTGAAGGAATGTCTTTTGACGCAATGCGTCGTCGGTGTAAGTTAGCGCGCCCTTCCTTCCGATCGGTAGGGACGCACGCGCGCCAAGGCTACGTGAGTTCGACCACCAAACGCAGCGGTTCCGACAGGGGGAAAACGGCGGGAAAATAACCAAAGTGTGACCAGTATACTGGTACCTAAAAAACTAAACATATAGATTAATTCTATTCACTTATTGAAATAATCAAAAATGATAATTATAATATATTATAGTGAAAATTATATATTTTGACTGATAAAAATAAACAAAATATAATTAGAGGACTTTTATTTCAATTTTATTTCATGAAATATTTAGTGATGTAGCTAGTACCTTACTCCTAAGTTTAAGATATAAAATTAAAACTATAAATAGTCAAAATAAATTAACAAAAATTCTAATATATATATTTTATTAGCCTCTTGTTATGACATGAAACTAATGAAACATAGATTAGGATTTCTGTTTACACTATACAGGGTGACCCACAAAAAAGTGTACCAAATTATAATTAATATAAATATCGTATTTATAAGTAGTTAAAAAAGAGTTGAAGTGAATTTAGAAATTAGATTATTTCATGCATTCATTCTACCACCGCCATTGCTTAAGATTGTACGTGTACGATATTTATATTAATTCAAACTTATGGGTACACTTTTTTGTGGGTCTCCCTGTAGGTATATAGATTAACTATTTAAAGATTAAATATTATGACTAAAGCTTATTTACATCTATTATAAAATTGAAATAGTAATTCCTATAGTCTGCCTGCAATATCATAATATATATATATATTTTCTACCTATTTAAAAGAGCAACAGCAGCCCCTATCAAATCTGGCTACTTTATCTAAACTGTTTATGTTTCAGTTCCGCACTTCAGAATAAACGGTTAGAAAAATTATACACCAGAGAGATTAACTTTGATAATTGTAAATTACAATTAATTGTAATTGTAAATAAAGTATCAAAACCACCATTTAATATTTATATAATAATATTTTGGAATATATTTATTTAATTACTCATTATAAATTTATTCGTTTTATATTTTAATTGTGATGTAGATAATTCACTACAATAAAAAGTTAATATTATCCCATATTGAACACTTTTATTTACTCTAAAATTACAGTCACACTATCTAACTAATTTAGAACTTATCGCTCATTTACAAGAAACACAAAAAAAGTATTTTCGAGTTATCCATATAAACATAAAAGTTTTAAATACTGATTATTTTAGTAGAAGTTTCATAATTGTAGCTCAGAATTGACCGCTAGAGAGGCTAAATGTCCTAACGATATACCATTAAATGTATGTATATTACATGTACTAAAATGTCTTTCCTGAAAAATAGCTATTTTAGAGTTATGACAGAGTTGTCGCAAAAGCGCGATGTGACTACCTACCTAACTACTTTACAAGATGTGACTACCTACCTAACTACTTTACAAGATGTGACTACCTACCTAACTACTTTAGAAGATGTGACTACCTACCTAACTACTTTAGAAGATGTGACTACCTACCTAACTACTTTAGAAGATGTGACTACCTACCTAATTACTTTAGAAGATGTGACTACCTACCTAACTACTTTAGAAGATGTGACTACCTACCTAACTACTTTAGAAGATGTGACTACCTACCTAACTACTTTAGAATATGTGACTACCTACCTAACTACTTTAGAAGATGTGACTACCTACCTAACTACTTTAGAAGATGTGACTACCTACCTAACTACTTTAGAAGATGTGACTACCTACCTAACTACTTTAGAAGATGTGACTACCTACCTAACTACTTTAGAAGATGTGACTACCTACCTAACTACTTTAGAAGATGTGACTACCTACCTAACTACTTTAGAAGATGTGACTACCTACCTAACTACTTTAGAAGATGTGACTACCTACCTAACTACTTTAGAAGATGTGACTACCTACCTAACTACTTTCGAAGATGTGACTACCTACCTAACTACTTTATAAGATGTGACTACCTACCTAACTACTTTAGAAGATGTGACTACCTACCTAACTACTTTAGAAGATGTGACTACCTACCTAACTACTTTAGAAGATGTGACTACCTACCTAACTACTTTAGAAGATGTGACTACCTACCTAACTACTTTAGAAGATGTGACTACCTACCTAACTACTTTAGAAGATGTGACTACCTACCTAACTACTTTAGAAGATGTGACTACCTACCTAACTACTTTACAAGATGTGACTACCTACCTAACTACTTTACAAGATGTGACTACCTACCTAACTACTTTAGAAGATGTGACTACCTACCTAACTACTTTACAAGATGTGACTACCTACCTAACTACTTTAGAAGATGTGACTACCTACCTAACTACTTTAGAAGATGTGACTACCTACCTAACTACTTTCGAAGATGTGACTACCTACCTAACTACTTTACAAGATGTGACTACCTACCTAACTACTTTAGAAGATGTGACTACCTACCTAACTACTTTACAAGATGTGACTACCTACCTAACTACTTTACAAGATGTGACTACCTACCTAACTACTTTAGAAGATGTGACTACCTACCTAACTACTTTAGAAGATGTGACTTTTCCTATTTCTATTATTTTTAAAGACTTTCCTCTACTTTTAAGAAGCATCTGCTCCTGTTCCTAAACTCAACGGTTTCCTTCTTTTAACTTCCTTCCTACTACATCCTACGAGTTAAATCCTTAACCGTGCAAGACCTCCTGTAAGAAAACAATTCATTCGAAAGTTAATAATATTCACATATGTATGATTAATTCACAATAGCTATCATTAGAACAAAGTAATTATTTCAAGTTGATTTCAAAAATGTTAAATTTGCACAAAATCAAAACTTATCCAATTGTAAATAGCCAAATTAAATCAGAAAGTAGATGTAACTATACAATTTTAACAATTTCCTATCAAGAATATCCCAGGAATATGGATAAACAGGACACTTATATTTTTGTGAAGACGGTAGGTACTTCCCGTAAGTAACCAACGGTCACCCAGTTTTTAACTGCCTAGTGCCCAGCTAGATCTATTAGCTTCTTTTCTTCTTCTGGGTCAAGAAGAAGAATAATTGTTGGCTCGAGCGCCGTTTCCTGTTATCCGGTAAAAGTTTTGTAGGACAAACACCTTGACCATCCCATGCAAAATTAGTCTATTATGTTAGAGCTCGTATGAAGAATATTTGTAGAATAACTGTACGTCAGAAAACCCTCTCTTCCATACTTTACAATAATAATAGTATTTCATATGAGGAATCTTCGAAAACCTCGTCTGAAAATAAATCAGGAGGTTTTTAATTAGTTGCCTACTTGTCGTTAGGGTACATTACTCTGCTATCTACCCCTAGGCAGTGTTTTTCTACCTTTCAATTACCCCTTCCGAATCATCTGACACTAGGTAATTAGTCACCAATCACTGACACTCTCAGAATTTCGACAACGGAACTGAAACTTAAGCATTGGTGGTAAGTTACGAATAATTAGACGGTTATAGTCATTTTTATACATTTTAATTGGTATCCATGATACCTGCGGCTAACATGGATACCAATATAAATAGAATAATATTAATTTTAATATCTTGCTGGTATCTATGATGCCTGCGGGTATCTTGGATACCAATAAAAATAAATAATAATGATTATATCGTTTTTTCCTTATTTGACCGAAGATGTGAAACTGTCACTGTCTTAACTATCATATCATACTACGTGGAATATTCGATTAGATGTGAGTTTTTAAATAGCTTTAAAGTGTTCAAAGCCAATAAATAATCTATGCTTTGACAGTATTATATAACATTAACACAATCATTTTTCGAGAGAAGATGAACATAATTACTTCCTAGCACGTCAAAATGGTACAAATCATGTTCTCAATCATTAAAATTATATATATATTAATATCAATCATAGTCTTGGTTAAATTACTGTTTTTTTTTCATTATGTAGTAGAACTCACCTATAATGAAATCCTGTATAGTGAATGTAGAGTCCTGAGTATGAAAGTAGCCTCTATAGTGAACAAATTTTCTTTAGTCTGCCGTAAATGGCCATCAGTTTATAGAAAACTGGCAGACTACATAAAATTTATTCACTATACAGGCTACTTCCTTACTCATGACACTACATTCACTATACATGATTTCATTATAGAGGAGTCTTACTCAATAGAAAAGCATGCATGTTAAATATTTCGGTAAATTCCTAGTTCGCGTCCCTATTTCATTTAGAGACGTCAACTAGGAACCGATCCAAATACCCCCTTCCTAGTTCACGTCACTAAATAAATTACTTTTTAAAGGCCAGAAGAAGCAAACCTTCTTTAAATAATTAAAAAATATCTTTATTTAGACAATGAGCATTAAAAAATAAAATAAAAATAGGGACGTGAACTATAGTAATTTACCTATATTTCTACCACCTCGATAGCACCTTTTCAACATTGACGGACAACCGCCAAAATACTTTCTTTATAATAAATTGTAACAGGAATAGCTGGGAGGAGCTTTCGAATGGTCAAACATTGGATAGTGATTGACACCTGGATACCAAAATGATTTGCTTCACCACACCGTGACGGAACGCAGGAAGGATGCAAAATAGATCCAAAAAAGGTATCGCTACCACTACAGCTTTTTCCACTGAAAAACTTTTAGAAAAGTGTAGGAATATTATATGATACATTGGTGTAAATAATATATAGAGACGAAACGGTAGATAAGGATGAAATAACGAAATAATAGTTTTGAAAATTAGTGATGATATATAAAAAAAGTTGTGTTATATTATTAGGAAATCGGGTTTTTCAACATTGAAATATATATTATATTTTATTGAAATATATATTATATTTTATATACTTATGTTGTTTCAAATCTTATTAAGAATAATTTATTTATTTATTTTCATTGTATTTTCCTATAGTGGTATACTGAACTATAGAGAGGGTAAAGAATTAGTTATCGAACAGTTCCACATTTTCGATCATATAAGAAAAAAGTAAATAATGATTAAATAATTATATTAAAGTAAAATTACAGCTATTATATACTTTTTATGATATGATCGAAAATGTGGAACAGTTCGATGACTGGGAACTTACCCAAATAGATCTATTTGTTTGTTTTTATAAAAAAAAAATCAATAATTTTTTCAAGTTTGCTCATTTTGTCACAAAAAATATATAAAATAATCATTATTTATACTAAAATATCTTAATATGTGTATATAATATCTAGTATTAAATATAAAATTTTAACATAAAATTTATTTGAGTGTATCTTATCTACAAGAAAAAATTGAACGAATAAAATTTAGGATGAGCTGAAAATTCATTCCGATATCTGAAATCTCTTTACAATATGTTAAAATAATCTATAAGACTATAACCATTACACAAAATAAAAAATCAATTATTACAAAACCTGAAAAAAATGACATAAATTAATATAAAACATGAAAAAATGACATTAATTATTACAAAACCGGAAAAAAATGATAAATTAATATTAAACCTGAAAAAAATGACATAAATTAATATAAAACCTGAAAAAAAATGACATAAATTAATATAAAACCTGAAAAATTACGTAAATTAATATAAAACCTGAAAAAATAACAAACATCAAAATATTGTAAACATTGAAAATATTAAACCTGATAAATATTATTATGATGTACCTATACCTAAATATAAAAAAATATTTTATTACAACGAACGTGTTTCTTGTTTTTAATTGAAAATACAGTCTTTAAAAAAATAGAGCTTTAACACAAAAAATAATTTGAAACTCTTAAATATGACCCTACAAACATAAATTTAATTAATTAAAATTTTATAAAATTTAAGAACCTAAAATTATTATAGCATTTATCTCAGTTATCCTAATAATAATTTTCTATGAAGGTAACCCAAAAAATCTTTCTGAGGGTATACTGCAATAAATACCTAAACCTATTACTTCATATTTTCTCAACACCGTAATAACTGTTAAATAAGTAAAATAATACTTACTATGATATTATTTCCTACTTATTAAAAACACATATAAAAATTAAATTAAAGTTTAAATTACTATTAGGTTTTCTCTTATCAATTGTTATTTGTTACAGAATATGTCATTCAAAAATTTAATTAGATGCTTAATTCATATACAATTATACATTTCTAAATAGCCTAACTAGGTACCTACTCGCTAGGGAAAATTCCGAGTTATCGAACGATTTCACGTTTTCGATCATATAGAAATGATTAAATTATATTATGTAATTACTATTTAACTTTTATTTTAATTAGTATCTGAATTAAATAATGATTTTATATACTTTTTTCTAATAAAATCCAAAACGTAGAATCGTACATAACTTGGAACTTATCTTAAAAGTACATAGAACGTAGAACCGTAACGATTTATTGCGTAGTTGCTCTTTCATTCGTGGTAGGTAGGTCGGTCTAGTGAATATTTATTTATCATTCTTTTAACTGTTGATACATTAAGATGTGATAATTAATGATAGGATACTATATTAATAACGATAAAAACAAAATGTATGCAAAATATTTATGTTTTTATCGAATTACTCGCTTTCCGCAATTTCCTCTGATAGAGCAAAGTAATTCGAGTAAACTGAGTAAAAGATGTTTTTTCAATTGTTAATTGTTGTTTAAAGTTATTAAAATAGTCTCATAACTGTTTACTATCATTATAATAAAGTATCAACAGTTAAAATCAATTAACAATTGAAAAAACATCAATTACTCAGTTTACTCGAATTACTTTGCTCTATCAGAGGAAATTGCGGAAAGCGAGTAATTCGATAAAAACATAAATATTTTGCATACATTTTGTTTTTATCGTTATTAATATAGTATCCTATCATTAATTATCACATCTTAATGTATCAACAGTTAAAAGACATTAACAATTAACGAATTACTCGTTTCCGTAATTCAGCCAATTTTAATTACTCGGTTTACTCGAATTACTCGTTTCCGCAATTCAGTGTGCGCCCTATTCTGTCCCATTTAATTTTCAAATGGTCATGGTCATGAAGAGGATTTATTGAGGATTCGAGGAAGGCTATGCATAATGCAGCCTATGCTTTTATAAATTTTTATTAACTGATAACTGGTTAAAAACTTAGTTATTTTACTTGTATAGCTATTGTTCATGTTTAATTTTATGCTATTTAACACTTCTCATGTTTGTCCAGTCTGCAGAATATGGAACATTTTTCCAAGACTCTGCGGGAGTTTTTGATTGAATTTTAGAAATTTGAGATCTCTGCGGTAGATCTTGAATTAATTCCTATGTTACCATTATATTAGCTGCAGGAGATTCTGAATCTGCTGCTGAGTGGCTGAGTGCTGAGAGACTGAGTCAGAGAGTAACTGTCTCTCAAATTAAAATCTCTGCGGAGAAGAGACACATTCTGCAGACTGGATGTTTCATGTTTGTAAATGTAGCCCAGAGTGGAAATTTCTGTCAGGTTCCATGCTTCCAAGTTCCCAAAATCCCAGACTGCATGAACTGGTAAACTAAACTGTTCTCCAAGAAATTCTCTATTTTAACTTCTATCCTCAGTAAATATACATGTAAATATAGCCATAGGAGGAAATTAGGGATTGTTCACATAGAAAATGTAAAAATGTTCCATATTCTGCAGACTGGCCAACTTCCAAGTTCCATCATGTATATTACTGAACAGAAATAGAAAACAACACGCCTTCAATTTCTCAAATTAATTTTATTTATTATATAGCTACCTAGCGGCTAGCCAGGCGGCCTGGCCCATGTTTCAAAGTGTGGCATGAAAGTCGCCAGTTTGGTGATAAAATGGATCAAGGTCACCACATTTAAGATACTCTGAAGAAGAAATAGGACTTCCTAGTGGCTAGTGAAGATTTTACACTTGAAAACATCCATATGCATCATGTCTTATGCCAGTTTGTATTTGGTGCACTGAACTCCTCTGACTTTTTCAAAAATCTGAGAAATAGCTGGCAGCTGCCAACATTTTTCATCAATTTGTCTAGTCCTCCCAACATTTTTCCAGTTTCCCCTCCAAAAATTAATGGTAGTAACAAAGGAATTAATAGCTAAATATCCTCCAACATTAGAGGAATTTTTTTATTGAGAGAAATTGAATATCTCCCGAGATATCATTGGAATTTACCACCAAATACAATCTGGGTCTGATGTATATGCGTATCACTTGCGATACGCATATACATCTATGAGTGATTTACTTCTTATTTTAAGTTATTGACAGGTTTCTTAATTTATTTCACCCCTCAAAATTTGCCAGTATACTGGAGTATTTGTGCATACTTTGAAACATCAAACATGTAGCTTGGCTACAGGCTAGCCATGGAATTGGAATCCGAACCCTCTGTATTTCATGGTAAATTTTTCCTATTTGAAAATGATATTCTTCTTATATAATTCTTGCGAAGTAAGTCGGTGGATTTTTAGCTTATTTGTTCCTATGTTACCAATTTACCTATAATTATTGTTGGCTAAATGAGGAAAATGATGGTGGATCTGCCAAATATCATGAAACATCAAATATGTTGGTGGATTATTTCAGCTTTTTGAGCAAGTCAGTGGGTTTTTATGCACCAAATACAGACTGGTCTGCGAGTCTGCATAATGTGTCTTTTGTCCATATCTTGCAGATTTTTTAATTTGAGAGACTGTTACACTCTGACTCTCACTGAGAGTCTGTTACTGAGTCTCTTGGTAGCAGATTCAGAATCTCCTGCAGAGATATAAAATTTCTAAATTTGGGTTCAGATTTGTCTTGGTGAGTCATTGAAAAATGTTCCATATTCTGCAGAGACCATGGACGGTGTCTTGTGACTGACTGGCAGGCCCTCACAAAATTTACCATTGTGAACTGTGAACACTGAAAAGGAAATAAAACGTGTGTTATTCCCCTATGGCCCATGTGCCAGTATGTACCCATGATACAAGAACAAAATATAACTACACATAATAACTTGGGCTGTAAACATGTAAAGAATATAAAAAAACTTATTTAATAATCTAAATAGTAAATTCCTACTCAAAAAATAATAAAAAAATTGTCAATATGATAATATAACTTATAGTATATTTTGTTTTGTATCATGAAGTGTGGACTGTTGATATAATATTTCTATTTTTGATAACTTTCTTATAAATGATTCTAAGGATTGTACTTATTCTCTAGATTGAAATAAGTTTTTGTTATTATATTGATATACTCACAATGATGTCCATGATTGAAAGCAAGGTGGAGGAGAAGAAGGACAGAGAAAATAATGTTGTTGATAGAGAAAAGGTAAGTAAACTTAAGTTTTCTTCAAAAAGGATCTTTAAATCTTGTTCACCTGTATCAGTGTTCTATCTGTGACATGTCATCTCGGTGCTTTTTTAGCACTGAGAAGATATGGTACAGAACCTGAATATGTGTGTGAATGTGTCCTTTGAATATAAATTAACTGTATATATTTACACAGACACTGAAACACTGAGAAGACAATTCAAGACATACACAGATAGAACACTGATGTGTAAACAAACCTTTATTCTTAGATTCTATAGCTTGGGTAAGTTCTGAGGTATCAAATTGTTCCACATCTTCACTGAGAAATAAGTATATAAATATTTTATTTAATATTTTTTTATTCATATCAATAATACCTGCTAGTATCATGGATATGAATTAAAATGAAAGTTAAATAATGACTTGTTTATTATATCATTTATATGCTTGATAATGCTGAACTGTCTGATTAATCGTAGCTTATCCTAGCTTACAATTGTAACATAGCTAACTTCATATATATTTTACCACACTTTGTCTCTTATGAAATATTAATGTTAACTTCTTTTCCAGACTTGCCCTTTGTTATTACGCCTGTTTGTCTGTACTGGCCGACATCATGACTTGTCAGATTACAGACGGGGAAATACTCCACCAAATGGTCTGCAAGTTTATACATGGTTAGTGTCTGTCAAATGTAACAGAATTTTAAAAATATACTCTAGATTGCCTATTAGCTAATCAAAATAGGTTTAGTGTTGAAATTATGTCAATATACAATTAGAGTACCTAATGAACAATTATAGATGTTTATTTTTCTTCACAAATAACGTGATGGAAAATTTCAGATGAGGATTATAATAAAATATGTTGGTAGGCCCTCTTTAAGCAATTTATTTTATTGTTTTCAGCTAATGTTCCTTCTTGCTGTAAACCCCTTAGCTACCCCATAAAATTTGATGTATATATTTGTTTTCACATAGTTAAGTATATAGAAACATACCGGACTAATAAATGACATGTAAAACAGTCATCCCAGGACCCTGTATAAACAATCCATGCCCTGGGGGTGCCGAGCACTCTTCTTTAACCCTTTAGCGGCCACTCACAGATATACTCATCAAATTTGTCTAGATTTTTAGTATTTTACTATTTAACTTTTTTCAAGACATTTATATTCTTGTGTATATTTATTTATTTGTAAAATATTTTTTATTTGTAAAATATTTTTTATTTGTAAAATATTTTTTATTTGTAAACTCATATTTTTATTGTATTTTTTCATGGATTATTTGAAAGACAATGATGTCTGCTATTGCCTGTGATGTTTTAACTGAAGCTAAACATGCATCCAAAATAAAAAATAAAAAATTGAGATGCACGCGCTACTTGACTGCTAAACGGTTAAGAACTTTGGGCTTAAATTAATTCAAAACAGCAATGTTTGTTCATAAAATTCTAATTGGGAATCGAAACAAAGCATATTCAATCTTTTTCACCAGCGACACTTAGTGTTTCACACAATTGTTGCACACAATTGTAAAAACATAAAAGCATATAAAAATATATAGCTAGCTACTGAATCAAATTTAATGCAATTTTCATATAAATGATAAACTTTTCCCACACCCTGAAGAGGACCTGTAAGTACATTTAAGTACTGTATTAAGTACATTCTTTGTGTAGAAGAAACTGATATCTACTCAATTAATGTTTTTTGTCAGTCCTGAGCCATCTTAGCTTTTAATAATAGCTACACCTTTCCATGTGGTAATTAAGAAAGATAATTGCCCGGTAATTGGTCCATTGTCTTATTTCTCATGTCATTTTATGCAGCTAGTAAATTATTAGCGGAAAAGCTGAATTATAATTTTAAGACTTAAATTTGAGTTTTTGATGATTATAGCCATTTGGCTGGTTACTATTTGATGGTTAACTAATTATTGTTAGTTTAAATAAATTTCTTTTAATTTCACATGATATTCCTAGTTGTCAGTTGATGATTTTTCGTTTTATTTTGAGAACAGTAGGTAGGGTAAGTTTGAAATCATTAAACAGTTCCTCATATTGTAGCTAACATGTAAGAAAAATATATAATAATTGTTTAATTTTTCTTTTAATAAATAGCTATTTTGGATCGTATGTAGTTGCATGATTGAAATGAAGAACCGTACCTATGGTAACCCTGACCTAATTTACCTATATTAAAGTTAAGTGACTATTAAAAAAATATTTGCAATGGATTCCACATTTAAGACGAATGATATAACTACCTACCTAAGGTACTTACATAACTAGGTTGATACTGATAGTTACCTAATTAGAATTTAGATAGGTACTAAACAGTGACTAAGTTAACCAACTAGGTATGTAGTTACCTAATTAGCCTAATCTTAATTAACATTTAACCTATCTAAGATTTTTTAGTCCGAAGTAGGTAGATATAAGTTAAAGGGAAGTAAGCAATTTAGGTTGGTAAGTAAATTACATTTTTAATTGTTTTCAAATTAAAATAATATTGTTAATTACTAACTATCAATCCTTCTTTCCTAGGTACTTACCATTCATTACTTTTGCCTGCCATTTCGTCTCCGTATCACCTTCGATATCCTTTCGTCACCATATCACATTGCCATTGGTTATCATTTCGTCACCGAATCACATTGGTTATCATTTCTTCGTATCACATTGGTTATCATTTCGTTACCGTATCACCTTGGTTATCATTTCGTCACCGTATCACCTTGGTTATCATTTAGTCACCTTGTTTATCGTTATCATCATTTTATTCTACGCGTCTCTTCAGCCTTAAAAATGTTGCCTAATGGTAGGTTTTCTCTAAACATTTATCCCAAAAGGCCGTTCAAAAGTTAAATTAAATGTGTTTGTTACCTAACTATAATGATGGTTAAATACTTTCAAAACTTCATTAATCAGTAACCTTCATTAACATTATTCTGGGTAGTACCATAATTTTATTAACCATTACTATATTCTTATTTATCAGAAATAGTCAGCTAATAATAATAAATTTTGATTATGTATCATATAAGACTTAACAATTGAAATTAGTGGGTTTATTAAAAAAATATGTGAATATTAATGAATGTAAAGATCAAAGTTAATTTTACAACAAATTGTAAGGAAGTAAATTTCCAGTTAGGTAGTTCGACATAATTATGGTTCACATGTGCATGTATATTTTTACCAGTCTAAACTCTAACCATTCGAAAAATCCTGTCATTTTTTTTAATCAGAAATGACATGAAGATCTAGTTCATGTTTTCTCATTGATCTTGAACCAGGCAGCTGCTAGGGGTAGAAAGGCGATAGTGACGTCATGACTTTTACGCTTTATAATTTATTAGTGGTTAATCGTCTGGTTCACCCATCCTATATCGCTGACGTCAAAAGGAAGGAAATTAAAAACAAGGGACTGGAAGAAACAGTCAGAAAGAAAAGTGGCTCCATGAACTAAGTATCCCACCAGCGTCAGTGACGAGGCTCATGGATGCAGAAAAGCTACTCCACTTACCAAGGAACGTGACCTAAAGGGACAAAAAGAACCGGTGGCTGCACTAACGGATTGGAGAGGGAAAAAAAAGAGGTGATAGTAAATGAAACGTACGAGTCTACCTAACACAAAATCCAAGAGGAAAAAAAAGAGGTGATAGTAAATGAAACGTACGAGCCTACCTAACACAAAATCCAAGAGAAAAATGATGAGGTGATAGTAAATGAAGCCTAAGAGTCTACCTAACACAAAATCTAAGACCTCGTAGTTGAAGAGAATAACCCTAGCGCTATCCTCTAAAACTGCAAGTAGCGTTAAAAATAAATGATTAACTTACGCTCTATGACTACTGAATACAATTTACTTAATGGAAAATATTCTCTTAGAAAAATAGAGACTCCTAGAGGATAAAAAGAAATATATATTCACATCAAATTAATCGTTTAATTAAAATAACACATTTCAAACTTTGGAATTCTCAGTTGGAATGGTGAAAATAAAAAAATACAATAATAATTGTTCTTAACTATTAGCTGACTAGATTTTCTAAGGTGTAAGACTTCATAGACTAGAATAAGAAAATTAAAACAATCAAACATTTAAATCATTAGGAAGCAACTTTTCAATATGGAGATTCAAGTTGATTAATACTCGATATATACTATTATTATCAGCTATATAATCTGCCATTTTAAATAGGAATTAATAGTTAATTGTTACATATCAGAAAGCAATAATTGGACGAAGGGAAATTTTAATAGAAATATTGAACGGTGATATTCAATCTTTAAAATGATTTTATATAAATAAAATAATTAGAATCTGACCTCAATCTGAGTTACCTATTTTACTATTCACTATAATTAGGTACTTAGACGATTATTTAATACAAAAATATTGTCTTTTAAAACAGAAATGAAGTGATAACTAGTATTGCGAGATAATAAATCAAAAAAGCATAAAAACAACAAAAAAGAATTAAATTATGTAGCTAGCTATATTATATTAACTTAGAAACCATTCAAAATTGAACTGTTAACATAAAACATCTAATAAACACAAATAAAAATACTGAAAGGTGATAAAAATTACATAGCTAGGTAGCTACAGTAAAACTCCTGTATAGCGAATGTCGAGTCCAGAGAAAGAGAACTATTGCGTGTAGTGAACTAATTTTCTTTCGAATGACATAAAATGGCCATCAGTTTTCTAAAACTAATTGTCATTCATTTGTTCACTGTACGGGGTAGTCCTCTTACTCATGACTCTACATTCACCATAGAGGAGTTCTACTGTTGTAGAAATTTTAGAAAGCATCTAACAAATTAACATCGTCAAGACTGTCCCCATTAGGGGCTTTGTCTTCCCCTAGCAGGTTCTTGTTGCCCTCTTCCTCCATCTCTCTCATTTGTTTATCGAATTCAGTGTCGCTGAGTTCTTGCGTCAGTAGCGACATTGCGTGGCTTGGGGTGGAGGGGGTCATTCCGGGGGGAGTGAAAACTGAACCTATCACTTGCTGTCTAACCCCCAGAAGAGAGGGTGGAATGCCTGAAAAATGAATAAATAATTTAATGGTGATTAAGATTTGAATAATAACCAAGTTTGTTGGATTGAGAGATTAAAAGTTTATTTGAAAAAAGAATTGCAAGAATTTAGATATGTCATTAGCTAATCGAGGATGAAGCTCAGCAAACAGAGATGACACCATTCAGTCACACTTCGATAACACCCTTCAGTCACACTTCGATAACACCCTTCAGTCACACTTCGATAACACCCTTCGATAACACCATTCAGTCAAACTTCGATAACACTATTCGGTGACACATCGATAACACCATTCAGTCACACATCGATAACACCATTCAGTCACACATCGATAACATCATTCAGTCACACATCGATAACACCATTCGGTCACACATCGATAACATCATTCGGTCACACATCGATAACATCATTCGGTCACACATCGATAACATCATTTGGTCACACATCGATAACATCATTCGGTCACACTTCGATAACACCATTCGGTCACACATCGATAACACCATTCGGTCACACATCGATAACACCATTCGGTCACACATCGATAACACCATTCGGTCACACATCGATAACATCATTCAGTCACACATCGATAACACCATTCAGTCACACTTCGATAGCACCATTCGGTCACACATCGATAACACCATTCAGTCACACATCGATAGCACCATTCGGTCACACATCGATAACACCATTCAGTCACACATCGATAACACCATTCGGTCACACATCGATAACACCATTTGGTCACACATCGATAAAACCATTCAGTCACACATCGATAACAACATTCGGTCACACATCGATAACACCATTCGGTCGCACATCGATAACACCATTCAGTCACACATCGATAACACCATTCAGTCACACATCGATAGCACCATTCAGTCACACATCGATAACACCATTCAGTCACACATCGATAACACCATTCAGTCACACATCGATAACACCATTCAGTCACACATCGATAACACCATTTGGTCACACATCGATAACACCATTCAGTGACACATCGATAACACCATTCGGTGCTATCCATGATAACAACCCCCCCTGTCCTTCAACTTTGTTTAGCATATTTTTTGATTGTCAGTTTGGTGTCAGGTAATGCCTTGTTCAGATATGTGTCAGATCAGGTCACTCACCGATAATGTTACTCAGCGCTGTCTCATAGTTGTTTTGACTGAGGCCAGACAAGAGGCTGTCCACATTATCGGAGGAGTTAATTGCAGCCAGGTTAATCAGAGCTGAGGAGAAAATACTATCTTAGTAACTTAAAAATAATCAGTTCTTAACTGAATAAATAACGGTGTGACCAAAAAGGTTATGTTTCTTATGTCTAAAATTTTAAAAATATGTAAGCTGCACATAAAGTTTTAGATTAGTTTCTATTGATACAGTGCACTTAAGTTTTTATCGATACAGTGCTGCAAGAATAATGTTATAAAGGATAACTGTTCTCCGATTGGTCAGCAAAGATAAGGAACAAACAGGGGGCGGAGCATTAAACCATCAGTGTTCCGCCTCCTGTTTGCTCCTCCTCCTTGCATACAGTTATGAGTTCAATTAAATTGCATTTCAAATATTAAAAACTGAAATTATCAATATAGATGGTTGTAATGTAGTTTGCTGTATCCACTAGTTTCTTGTACTGCACACTTCCACCAGATACACTTATTGCCTATTATAAATGGTTTGAAGTCAAGAAAGTGTTGGCAACTCACCTTCTGCGTCAGCAGTGTTGCCACTTTCACACACACTCTGTGCAGTGTTGCCAACTTCACACACACTCTGTGCAGTGTTGCCACCTTCACCAACCATCAGGCCTTCAAACTGACCTAGCAAATCCTCTCCAACACCTTGACAACTGTTCTCAGTCGCTTCCTCGACAGTGTCTATCAGTTTGTCATCTGCAGGACCATCCTGATGATTGATTAGAAAAAATAACATGTTGAAACTAAAATGATGAACAATATTTTACCAACACCAAAAAAAATAAACTTTTTTTTGCTGAAGGCTAATTTTAGAGGCATAATATTTGTGTGCCACGCAATTTGTAGATTTGAAAAATCAACCTTCATTTTATTTTTTATGAAATTGACAGAAACTGCTCTAATTAGGTTCACAGTTCCAATGTTAATGCTCATATTTAGAGTATCTAACTACTGTAAGTGTCTGGTAAAAGAGACATTACCATACCTAGGGTATGTTCCTAGTTATGGCTGTTTCAGATTTACGAAAACAGGGAAAAATATAGCTAGCTAAAGCTAATAATTATTATTTAACTTTTATTTCAATCACCGGTAGGTAACTATCAGGGATAGCCGACAATTAAAAAAAAAAAGGAGTTAGTATAATTGATAAATAGCTTTATCCTACCTACATGATAAAGAATGTGGAACCGTCCAATAACCTTTAAATAACCATATCTATAATAATTCTGATGCTAAATAGCATCACACTCTCACCCAATCATTCCCTTCTTCCTCATCATGGTACTCCTCCAAACCAGTTGTAGAGTTGTCATCACAGAGGGCAGTACCTATAAGGTCCAACTCTATCGGGAACCACTTCTTGCCGTGCATCAGTCCTTCACACTCTGTGTGGTACTGCGCTAAAATACTAACCTGAAAAACATTACCTTCAATCAACTCTAGAAAGGAATTTGGTAAATTTCCTGATTTTTTTGGGGGGGAAAAAATAACTTCTAAAAATTTAGCATATATAATTGGATTTAGTTAACTTTTGATCATATGAGAAAAAAATATATAGCTAATAGATAATAGTTCTTTAACTCGTGATTTAATAGGTATCAATGATACATTTAGGTATCATAATTAAAATAACGAATTAAGTAGCAATAAGTTAGCTATATGAAGTTTTAATCACATGATCGAAAATGAGGAACCATCCAAAAAAGAGAAACTTATCCTACATTAACAACAATTAACTATATTAATAAGTTTCAGATTTATACTCTTAGACAATCCTCACCAATCTTGTTAGCTGCGTTGTTAGGTGTTGCACATGCTTAGAGTCTAGCAACTCCAGCTTTACCAGAACATCTGAACGCAATTTAGCAAAGGAAGATCTTGCATCTTGTCGACAGCGCAACACTAATCTGTTATACACAATAATTTAGTTATTTTAGGCCCCCTTAACACTTGCGTTTCTCAATGCCGCCTATGAAAAAATGCTCATGGCAAAAAGTTTAGCCGCAATTGAATTTAACGGAGCCCTTCACACTTGCGTTAGAAAAAATGCTGGTGAAAAATAAATGCAAGTGTGAAGGGCTCCGTTAAAATCAAGCGCAGCTGAACTTTTTGCCATGAGCATTTTTTAAAAGTCGACGTTGAGAAACGCAAGTTTGAAGGGGGCCTAAGTTTGCTACTATGAATAAAATAGGAAGTTAGCTGAATAGTTAGCAAGAATATTCTTCAACTAATTTCATTGGAAGATGTAGCTATAGAAACAGTTCTAAGTTTAATAGATTGTTGATAGCAACAATCTTTCAATAATAATAAAAAGCTTTCATAATTTTAAGTTTTAATTAAATAGATAGCAACAATTAGTCATTTCTTCTTTTAAACAAAATATCGACCAGAATCAAAACCTCACTAAATAATATCAACTAGCTATGTAACTAATTTTAGTAACTAGAGCACTAAGGTCATTTTAAATCATAACGAATTTTGTAAGTTTAACTGTAATTCACACACATAATCAAAATATTCAATCCGCAAGAATTCTATTTTTGATAAGAATTCAATTCTCATCTTGAAAAATGGAAAAATATAGCTTTTACATTAAAGAAAATTAAATGAAATTATAATTAAGATTTAAGACAAACTAAAAAAATATCCAGCCTATCACTCTTACCTGTATTCGTAGTTTCCAGTTTCTACTCGATAAAGGGGTTCCTGCAGCTGCGCAAACTGCACTTCCTCATCATCCATTTCCTTGACTTTGAGGCAGTAGCTCAGGTACTCAAACTTAGCATCAGCATATTTCTTTATAGTCAGTTTGGTGTCAGGAATTGCCTTGTGCAGATATGTGCCAAGATCAGACAGAATCTGAAGAGGATTCAATTACTAGAATTTAATATTTAGCTCTAATTGTTAGTTTAAAATAAAATTGTTTTTTGATGGAAACTATTAAAAAATTGTCTTGGACAAATCAGCTTTAGCTAAGAGTAAGATCTTACAGGTTTTAGTTTCTTGAGCATTTGAATGCCGTATTTCTCCATGAGTCTGTGTGCCTCGCCAAACTGGTTGAAAGCTTCATTGGCAGACTGCTGAATTTCTCTGACTGCGATACTGCAGAACACATCACCAAACTCTGAAAAAATACCAGTTATAAAACTATGCCACAGAAAAAGTAATACTTATAGTAGCTATTTAAAATAAGTAGCTATAAATTGTTAAAAATCTCCGTAGCTATTAACTAGTTAGTCATAAATTGATTGGTTTTAAGGAATAACACAGATGGTTGTTTAATCAATAACTACTGAGGAAATTTAGAATTTGAATCAATTTCTGACCATAGATGATAAGAAGCTTGCTGAGACACATAATTTCAATAATTATCTATAGAGAGGGAGCTATTATGCTAGAGACCTGAATTTCTATAATAAAAATACCTACTTTTATAAACTTGAATGAGTTCGAAGAAAGACTTGAAAACCTGTTTGGCATGATCGATGAGAGAGCGATACATCTCCTCTGCCTTGTTCAGTTCATCGAGCTTCTTGACCAGAGAATCATTACAGAGGATTGCCCTGGACAGACCTTGGGATAGGAAACACGTAGCATATTAGCTATATACAATAGTTTTTTAATTTTTTGTAGGCCGCTTCTGGGTCTAAATTTCCCTGTTTTTAGTCAGAAATAGCTATATCATGATTGTGAAGATCAAGTAGCTACTACCCGAATACTTACTCGATCTAACTATAAGGGACACTTAGTTTAAATAAAATAAAAAATTGGGTCAATGTTGACACTAAGCTAGGGCTGTGGCTACCGATAATATCAGCAGCTATCGGCATTCGTCATATCTGCCATTTACATAGCTATCAGAAGCGGAGATTTTTTGGTCTCCGTATCGACATATCATCAATAGCTACCAAGTAGCTATCGGAATCAGTAATAATTATGATATTAATAGCTAACTAGCGACTTGTTGTATCAGCCATTTTTTAGAGTATCAGTAAGTTACTAATACCAAGTGCCAGTAGGTAGGTACTTATATCAGAAATAAGCTACAAACCTAGAGCATCAGCTGTAGAGGAGGACATTGTCTCAACCAGTCTGTGTTTGACTTTCTTGAGCACAATATCGAGAGATTTACCCTGTCCGAGGTCTGGGTGCAGTTTGTTGTAGTTGATAGTCACAGTACCCTGAGAGAAAATGCTTGGAATTATTGTTTATTGAAATTCTGTTCACATTAAAATACAAAATTTGAGAAAAACAATTTAAAAATATAAACAGTTTGATTCTTTATAAGTCTATCAGTGACTCGTAGGTAGAATCTAAAAATATAAAATCTAACTGAAAATATCATAGCTACCTATCTAAAAATATACAATCTACAAAAAAAAGTAGCTATACCTATCTAAAGATATAAATTATAATAGAATAAGAATTAAGAATAAAATCGTGGAGTGATAACCGTTGATTTGAAGCTTTTAAAGAAACGACCCAGCTAACCATATCCTCTCTGTCCCGCGTGGGACATCCCTCGCTAGCGAGGGACAGAGAGGGACGGATGATTTCAGACGTCTGAAATCCCACTTACTTCCCACGTCTTACACAAGCGGGATGTCCCTCTCTGTCCCACGCGGGATGTCCCTCTCTGTCCCACACAGGATGTCCCTCTCTGTCCCACACAGGATGTCCCTCTCTGTCCCACACAGGATGTCCCTCTCTGTCCCACACAGGATGTCCCTCTCTGTCCCACACAGGATGTCCCTCTTTGTCCCACGCGGGATGTCCCTCTCTGTCCCACATCTATCCCACGAGGGATATCCCTCTCTGTCCCACGAGGGATATCCCTCTCTGTCCCACGTGGGATGTCCCTCTCTGTCCCACGTGGGATGTCCCTCTCTGTCCCACGTGGGATGTCCCTCTCTGTCCCACGTGGGATGTCCCTCTCTGTCCCACGTGGGATATCCCTCTCTGTCCCACGTGGGATATCCCTCTCTGTCCCACGTGGGATGTCCCTCTCTGTCCCACGTGGGATGTCCCTCTCTGTCCCACGTGGGATGTCCCTCTCTGTCCCACGTGGGATGTCCCTCTCTGTCCCACGTGGGATGTCCCTCTCTGTCCCACGTGGGATGTCCCTCTCTGTCCCACGTGGGATGTCCCTCTCTGTCCCACGTGGGATGTCCCTCTCTGTCCCACGTGGGATGTCCCTCTCTGTCCCACGTGGGATGTCCCTCTCTGTCCCACGTGGGATGTCCCTCTCTGTCCCACGTGGGATGTCCCTCTCTGTCCCACGTGGGATGTCCCTCTCTGTCCCACGTGGGATGTCCCTCTCTGTCCCACGTGGGATGTCCCTCTCTGTCCCACGTGGGATGTCCCTCTCTGTCCCACGTGGGATGTCCCTCTCTGTCCCACGTGGGATGTCCCTCTCTGTCCCACGTGGGATGTCCCTCTCTGTCCCTCGTCTGTTTTACGCGGGAAAAAGTATGCGGGATGTCCCTCTCTGTCCCACACGGGATGTCCTCTCTGTCCCACACGGGATGTCCCTCTCTGTCCCACGCGGGATGTCCCTCTCTGTCCCACGTCTGTCACACGTGGGATGTCTCTCTCTGTCCCACGCGGGATGTCCCTCTCTGTCCCACGCGGGATGTCCCTCTCTGTCCCACGCGGGATGTCCCTCTCTGTCCCACGCGGGATGTCCCTCTCTGTCCCTCGTCTGTTTTACGCGGGAAAAAGTTATACCAAAAAGGTATATCTATCTCAAGCTTTATTTACGTATCATAACTAGGTAGGTATTCATAAACAGATGTAGGTATCTAGGTAGGCATTGATGAATAATACTAGGTAGTAGGTAAGTAGGTACGGATTGATGAACACTACTTAGTAGGTATACTAGGTAGGTATGTAGCTATTGGTAAACACTGGTAGGTATTGGCAAACAGTTATAGGTAACTAGATAAGCATTGATAAACACTAGTAGATAACTAGGTAGATATTGACAAACAGTTGTAGGTAACTAGGTAGGTATTGATGAATACTAGTAGGTAACTAGGACCTAGATTGGTATTTATATACAGTTGTAGGCAACTAGGTAGGCAATGTTAAACACAAGAAGGTAACTAATTAGGTATTGATAAGCAGATGTAGGCAACTAGGTAGGCATTGATAAACACCAGTAGGTAACTAGGTAGGTATTGACAAACAGTAATGTAGGTAAATAATTAGGTACTGATAAATACTACGTAATAGGTAAGTAGTGATAACCACCAGTAGCTAGGTACAGATTGGTGGTTATCTCTTGTAGGTTACTAGGTAGTTATAAATAAACTCTAGTAGGTAACTAGATATAGGTATAAGGTAGTGATACCACCAGAAGGTAACTATAGGTAAGATTAATTAACAGTTATAGGTAATTAGGCAGTTAATAACATTAATTAACATTATCAATACAAATATTAATAAATAACTGTATACACATTCTTATCATTTACATTAAAAAATAAAAGTTACCAAAATGTAGAATATTAAATTATATTTATTTAAAATAATTTTAAGAAGCAGGCAAGTTATCAAGTTGCATAAAGATCATTTCAATACTACTTCTACCATGTCCAGGATAGCTGAGTGGTAGAGTCGCAGGCTTCAATAGTACATCACACTAGAGTCCTGAGTTCGATTCCCGAGATCACCACTACAATTCTTTCTCCTTTCTTCCCATTTAATTTGTATATAACAATATGTAATATTAAAATAATTGATATACAGCCAAATGTACATATACACTATATGCAATATAGTAAGAAATTGCAATAATGATTAGTATGATCTTTTTTATTTCTTATATATATTTATATACCCCAATTAACCGAAGTAGTTTGAGCCATAAGAGAGATATGTCCCCCTTGCAGAGGGGGACATCCGCACTCTGTCCCACGTCTTGCAGAAGGGGACATCCGCACTCTGTCCCACGTCTTGCAGAGGGGGATATTCCCACTCTGTCTCACGTCTTGAATACTCACTCTGTCCCACGTTGGTCCCATGTCTTATTTCCCTCTTCCCTCTAAAGTGAGGGACATCTGCACTCTGTCCCACGTCTTGAATCCCTCTATAGCGAGGGACATCCACACTCTGTCCCACGTCTTGAAAACGGAGTGGGGTAAGACTTGGGACAGGTCTCTGTCAGAGGGGGACAAGACGTGGGATCAGACGTCTTGCAGAGGGGGACCCCTGTGCAAATGAAGAGGGTTAGACGTCTGCAAGACGTCTGATGTCCCCCGCCCCACGTCTTGCCCCACGTCTTAAATCCCTCTATAGCGAGGGGTATCAGACGTCTTAAGATGTGGGACAAACAGCTTTTGGTTAGCTGGGGAATCACTGTAGCTACCTAATAACATTTTTGGTTAAGATTTTAATTGTCCCCTGCAACCTTTATATACCTATCAATCATAATGGATGTTTGTATACAACAACCAGATAGCTACTTGCATTCAATTAGGTACCTATTACTAACTAGTTAGCTACCGCTACATGTGAGAAAATTTGAGTTCTTATGGTAGCTACTCACTTGTGATTTCTGGATGATTTGCGCTACCTCAGTTTTATTCTTGCCCTTGACATTGATAGAGTTGACGGAGGTGATTTCATCCCCACTCTGCAGAGTCCCTTCACGGGAGGCAGCCGTGTTATCAAACACCTGGAAATATAAAAAAAGCATTAGAGGAGTTAGCTATTTAGCATCCAAATTGTGTTGACTTCATTCACATTAGTGCAATAGAATAATTTGGCTACCTATCGGTTTAATGATTTCTCTTTGGGTGTAATGGAAGATAAACATCAGAGTAAAGTATTATTAATGAACCATCTCACACATTTTGAATATTTAAATTCAGTCTTTGGAACACAATCATTTGGAATAAAATAAATAAGGACACAAATAATGTATTGAACTATTGATATGATAAGGGATACAGTTAGCTTTTTGGAAGTAAACTGAGCCTTTCCAAAGAATGCCTTCACTTTTAGATGAACTTAATTAACCAGTAAATCAATTCAATGTATATCTTTATATCAAATGAAAAGAATTACAATTCTCCTAACTACAGTCATATCTAGCTATATCTCAAACATTCATTATTAGGATATAAACTAATTAGCTATCAGATGCTCATTCTATTTTACAAATTAAAAGAGGGAAAATTTCAGTTGAGCATTATTACACATTATGTAGGTTTAACGCTACCAAAGGACATTTGTCATGCAGGAGAAACAAGCATCGATTAATGTATTAGAATAGTCACAAACTATCACAGTTTGTGATAATACTCATTTGAGATTTCCATTTTGTACCTACTTAGTGAAGAAAAATAAGCATTTGCTAATTGGTAAGTTAATTTTTTTCAAAGCTAACATCTGGTAATTAATTAGTTCAATATGTTAATTTTTTTTTTCAAAGCTAAAACTAATTCTCTTTCACAGCTGAAATGAATTTTTTTATTCAAAGCTAACATATTTTTCTAAGCTAACACTGAATTTAGTTTATTAGTATCAGTTTATTACCTTAGCTAGCTAGTTACTCACCTGCACAACATAAAGACAAGGGCAATATTTTCCCCCTCCTCCAATGCTTATCCCAATCAAGTTGCTTTCATTTTTGTCCAGCGTTACACTGCCGGCAGTTAGGGTCATACCCCTGAGAAACAGAAGAGGTCGGTGAGAAATTTTGGCTGGGAAGCATGTGGAAAAATTTACATTTCTGGTGTTAGGGGTAAGTTCTTAATTATCGGTCAGCTCAACATTTTCGGACATAAGAAAAAATATAGAATTTTTTTAATATAATTTTTATTGGTATCCATGATACATGCAAGTGTATGGATACCAATTAAAATATAAATGATATGATAATTAGCTATTATATATTTTTTCTTACGTGTACGAGAATGTTTAACTGAAAGATAATTAAGAACTTACCCTGTTTGAGATTATTAGCTTCCAGTTTCCAAAATAAAGTAAATGATAAATAGCTAATTTGTAGCTACAGGTAGTTGTCACACTAAAGTTTAGCTACTTAACAAAAATCAGCTTTTATAGCTATATTTAATGAAGAGCAAATGTAAAAAATTAATTTAAAAGTGTAAAGCAATGATATATAGTTACATATAATGAAGATCTTAAAATTTTTTTTAATTTGAAAAATATAATTAGCTAGCTAGCTAGCTGAAGATAATAAACCAACTAAGAACCAAATTAATATTTGATAAACAAACTTCAAATTATAAAATTCAAGTGATTAATTAGAGTGCATAAGCTTTTATAGTGATCTACCAAAATGTAAGAAAAATATTCAATTCAGAGCTAATGATGTCCAAATGAATATAGTTAATTTGTTTATGGTGACTTCTTTTATTGATTAGTGGATAGAATAACTAGCTACAGTAACTAGTATAGCTACTTATTGGATTGTATTTATGTTGTGTTCAATAAAGCTGGTCTAGTTAACTACAACAGAATAATAATAGGTACTCCACTCTTGAATAGAGTTAGAATTTCCATGAATTTGAATCAGTGGGAAATTTTTGAAGAGATGTTTGTTTTGATCCTTGATGTGGCTAAGACATGCAATAGAGGAGAGTTATCAGACACAAAAGAAAAGGTGATTAATCAAGAATTAGTTCATTGATGAACAAAAACAAAGCAAATTTAATAACAAGAGAGCACAGTCTGGAATAAGTAGAAAAATAGCTGGTTAGTATTTTAGATACCTACTTGACACTGCCTGCAGTCAGGGTAACTATAAGATGTATTCAATTGGCTTAATATGAGAGCTAACAGTTATATAGCTATCTTAAAGATAGAAAAAATGATTTAAAAAAATAACTTCATAATCCTATATCAGGTCTTAAATCAAATTTCAATAGCAACAAGGTGGAAGCAGATTAATTTATTGCAGTAACTAATGTTTCTATATTTAGATGATATTAGTAGTTATTCATAAGAGTGCAAGCTGAATCTATTGGATACCCACTCTCTATCCTCAAACGCTGTCAAATTTGTTGGAGACAGATTGTATCGATAGAGCTCTTGGTGTCTATATAAAAACTCAGTGTAATCATAAGGGGAGTAAGGTAAGCCACTAGTCCACATTTTGCAACTAAATATGATAGTCAATGCAAGCTAAAATAAATCTATAAATAGCTAACAAAACTAATCTGAAATGAAAGCAAATATATATAAATATATATATCAAGAAATACCAGCTGGCTATAATTTTATTTGATTATAATTTACCCAACCACTGTGACTGTGATTAGCTATCTATTTAAATCATTGCAATTAGTTTTATAGCAATATTCTACTCGTAACTGTACAAGTGCATGCGACAGAGAAAACAGTCTTTTCAATTTCAGTGGGAGTTCATAACCCAAAGACGTCAAAGCTAACACTGAACAAAATGACAATAGGATGCATGCAAGATAAGAAAGGAAATGTTATCAGCGAGTTGGTAGGTGTTAGAAAAGTGTCAGTATTATCAGTGGCAAACGAGATAAGAGAGTCACTTATTAATCACAACAAAAGACTGTCAGTTAAAGTGTACCTGCTTCCTAACTAGTCAACAAAATGCATGGTAACGATGCTTTCAAATTGATTAAATAATAGAGCTTGCTTGCTTTACCTTTAGATGCATCATACTGTAGCTAAATAATAATTTGAGAAGTATTTGCATGTAGCTATCAGTGATTCGATGAGAAAGTATCTTGAATTTGTGAATATAAATTTTTAATAATTAAAATTTGCATCAGAATTGGCTTGCAAGTTGTAGCATAGCAATAGTGCACTTGCAATTAGCTATAAGCCTAGTATAAATAGCTAGTAGCAAAAGAAAAAGTATTTTTTTTAATGAATAATTTGGCGATTAGCTAGCTATAATAAATTGTAACTATAGACAATTTAATCTGATCTACATTTGTATTTGGTTAAAATAGATATGATTTGATAGCTACTGGTAGCTATTAAATATTGACTTGGTGTTAGTTTGAATTGTAGTGAACAATCATAATGAAAATTATTATGAAATGAAAATCAAACAAATTATGTCTTGACTAGTTACAAGCTACCATATTTAAAGTGGGGCACAAAAGTCAGCAGTGTAGTGAAAAATATTTTGTTCTCTCAACTTGTTTATTTCAGATCACCATTTCTCGCTCATTTGTGACAACTCAATAAAGCTATTTTTTAGGAGAGGCCTCTTAAAATGCTCTCAATATTGTGAAAATCCCCAAAACACAAAAGGTGGAACATTTTTTGAAACAACAAATAGGCCTCTAATGTTGATAGTAGTAGAAATAAGTACATCTTCACTAAATCAAATAGCTAGCTATTATTTCCATCCTTTTTTTATGTTATGTCGTTAGGAAATTAATAAGCCTCTCTAGCTATCAATTTTCAAGCTACAATTTTTGGAAATTTCACCAAAAAAATACATCATTTGAAGATGAAATGTTTATATGGATAACTTGAAAATACATTTTAATGAGCAGTTTGTGACTCCCAGGTGAAATTTTTCTTCCTCATAAACATCTACAAGCAACTTCCAATATTCATATCTGATGCATTTGCATTCTTATATTTGCTTCTCATTTTTCTTGCTATCAAAAAAATTAGTAGCTATTTAATTATTTTACCAACCAATCAGAAGTTGCTAAAAATTCAAAATTTCATATTATGGTAGTTATATTCAGTTGGTTATGAACTTTGGCCAGACATTAAAACATGGACAATTAATATAATAAAACAGTTTAGAAAGGAAACACTAAACAAACTAGATACTTACAACTTATCTTCTTCAAATATGAAATCATCGTCGAAGTCCATATGAATTATATTCTATTTAAGAAAATCACACAACCTAGCTATGAGATGAACTGTAAAGAATTGTATGATCAGATGATGTTGAACTGTGAACAGAGCTATAAAGTTTCATGCATTGTATCATTACAATATTGAATAGCTGCTAATTAAATATGTACCTAATATATAAACCATTTAAAGTTTATTGTGGTTATAAGGAAACTGAGTCAGTTATTAAAACACATAACCATACTCATTATATATGAATTAAATAATTAATATACAGTAGCGAACTTAAGTTAACCTGGAATTTTCTGACTTTAAAAATAATATTCTAGCAAAGTCAGTGTATTTTTAACTATTTATTCCTATGTTACCATTAATTTACGGAGGATAAATTATGGAAATGTTGGTGGATCAGCAATATTACTGGAAATTGTCAGTGGATTTTTTTAACTTTTTGAAAAAGTCAGTGGATTTTTTTAAACTTTTTGAAAAAGTCAGTGGATTTTTTTAAACTTTTTGAAAAAGTCAGTGGATTTTTTTAAACTTTTTGAAAAAGTCAGTGGGTTTTTGTGCACTAAGTACAGACTGGCACTGGCGACTTTCCTGCCACACTTTGAAACATGGCTACATTTAAGATACTATAATAGAGAAATTTGACTTCCTATTAAAGATTTTACACACTATGTCTGATGCATGTGCATCTTTTTAACTATTTTGGGAGGGATTAACTTGTTATTTACAGGTTTTAAAACTTATTTTACCCCTCAAAAGTTGCCAATATACTGGCGACTATGTCCATACTTTAAAACATGGAATACAGACTGGATCTCCAGTCTGCAAAGCATGCACAATCAGTCTCCAGATATTTCATTTTTAGGACAATTTTTCTCCAAAGATTCCAGTCTGGCTAGTCCCTGACTCCCTAGTGAAAATGTTACACTTGAAAACATCCTTATCCTTATGCACCAGTCTGAAAAGTACAGCAGGATTTGTGGATTAATCCTGCGCCTTAGTCCTATTTAATTCCTATGCTCCCATGTTATTTGCTGCGCCAAATCCCAATTTCTGTAAATAATCCTGTGTCTGAGTAGACATTCTTTTCAGACTGGCTTATGCATCATGTCTGACTCTGATGCATGTGTATACTGTATCACTTGAGATTATCTATGAGTGAAATTTAAAATTACTTGTTATCTACAGCCTACAGGAGAACAGGTTTCTAAACTTATTTCACCACTCAACAGTTGCCAGTATACTGGCAACTTTGTCCATACTTTGAAACATGGGGTACTACCATACTGACAACTGATTCCTGGACAGACTATCCAGACAAATTCCACTCTGGAAAAATAGGTGCTTTCTGATGAACTAATTATTCTGTTGGAGTTTTACAGACTTCAAAAATTAATGGTAAATTACTAAAAATTGTATAATCCGCAGCATTTAGCATATAGAGTTCATCTGTTAGCCCCAGTCTGTATTTGGTGCACAAAATCCCACTGACTTTCCAAGTAAAATAGTAGCTATGACTCATAAACTCGCCATTTTTCTCTCCAGCTCTCTCCAAATTTAAACAAATTCTCTCCAAAATAACATTGTAGCTTAGGAGAAAAATAGATAAAACTCGCCATTTGCAATTGAAGGGTTCAAAATAACTGTCACAAACTCGCCATTAAAATGGCGAGTTTGGACATGCTTTATTACTTGGCAGTGACTTTTTCTAAAAGCTGAAAAAAATCCACCATAAATTTCTCAGTCAGCAGAATGTGTCTCTTCACCCGCAGAGATTTTAATTTGAGACAGTTACTCTCTGACTCTCAGTAGCTGATTCAGAATCTCCCGCAGCTAAATTAATGGTAACATAGGAATTAATTCAAAATCTTCCGCAGCTAAATTAATGGTAAACATAGGAATTAATTCAAGATCTCCCGCAGAGATCTCCAATTTCCAAAAATTCAATCAATTATCAAAAACTCCCGCAGAGAGTCTTGGAAAAATATTCCATATTCTGCAGACTGGTAAATTTCCAGTAATTTGACAGATCCACCAACATTTTCCTAATTTATCCACCGATAATTAATGGTAACATTATAACATTGGAATAAATAGCTGAAAATCCACCGAAAATCAGAGGGGAAAAAATTCCTCCGACATGTCGGTGGAATTTACCGCAAAATACAGACTGGTGTTAGGCTGTTAGTGTTAGGCTGACGGCTGTTAGGCGTTAGCCAAAGCAGTTTTCCAGACTCAGACTGGTGAACAGTGTCATATTTCCCCTTCTCTCTCTTATTCAATTTAACGAGGACTCTGTTCAAGTGTAATTTTTTTTTGTAATCTGAAGTAATGCTCTTTATAATAGCACCTCTTATTAGATCATTAAATCATTTTTATCTTGGCATGATGGCATCTGGAGTCTGGACCAAGACAAAGTCAGGATCCAATTGTTGCTTCGGAATTAAAAACAGTTTTAATTATTTAGACTTCAAAATAATTAATCAATATTAAAGTAAAAATGGGCAAAAGACACCCAGGAACCAAACAATTAGTTCTTGCATGTTCATGTCAACTTGTCAAGTTCACTCACTTCACTGCTAAAAATACATAAGTATACGGGGACAAAGTGCGAACGCCACGTCCAGTCTGCAAAATATGGAACATTTTTCCAAGACTCTCTGCGGGAGTTTTTGATTGAATTTTTAGAAATTGGAGATCTCTGCGGGAGATCTTGAATTAATTCCTATGTTACTATTAATTTAGCTGCGGGAGATTTTGAATTAATTCCTATGTTACCATTAATTTAGCTGCGGGAGATTCTGAATCTGCTACTGAGAGTCAGAGAGTAACTGTCTGTCAAATTGCCAAGTAATAAAGCATGTCCAAACTCGCCATTTTAATGGCGAGTTTGTGACAGTTATTTTGAGCCCTTCAATTGCAAATGGCGAGTTTTATCTATTTTTCTCCTATGCTACAATGCTATTTTGGAGAGAACTTATGAAAATTTGATCATTTTGGAGAGAATTTGTTGAATTTTGGAGAGAGCTGGAGAGACAAATGGTGAGTTTATGAGACATACTATTTTACTTGGTCAAATTGAAATCTCTGCGGGACAGCGGGAGAAGAGACACATTCTGCAGACTGGCGCCACGTGAGACTCACAGGAGGTTTCTCCTGTGGTTCACATTTCTTTGAGTAAACAAAGTTGTAATTAACTTTTTGCAATTTTGTTTACATATTCGTGTTCACGAATATCATTTACTTCCTATTACTCAATAAAAGTAATACATTTAATGTATAAGCGAGCATATTAGTATTTTAGACTAGTTAATGTGAACCAAACATGGTCGCCACCTGTGGGTCACATTTATATTATTTGAGTGTGATTGGCATATTCTAATAGTATTCTCATGGTATAATATTAAAATGCACACTTCAAGATACATAAATCAACACTTGACATTTATTCAAATGAATAGATTACTCATTTAATACTCATGAGAACCGTACGTGGTCACCACCTGTGGGTCACACCCAGACTGCAGGAACTGGTAAAGCCAGTCTGCAGAATATGGGACATTTTTAACATTTTCTGTGCGAACAATCCTTAATTTCCTCCTATATTTACATGTATTTTACTGAGAACAGAAGCCAAAATAGAGTATTTCTTGGAGAACAATTTACCAGTTCCTGCAGTCTGGTGGTAAAGTGTTCTCCAAGAAATCTACTATTTTGCTGTCTGTTCTCCGTAAAATACATGTAAATATAGGAGGAAATTAGGGATTGTTCGCACAGAAAGTGTTAAAAATGTCCCATATTTCCAGTCTGCAGAATATGGAACATTTATCCAAGACTCTCTGCGGGAGTTTTTGATTGAATTTTTAGAAATTTGAGATCTCTGCGGGAGATCTTGAATTAATTCCTATGTTACCATTAATTTAGCTGCGGGAGATTTTGAATTAATTCCTATGTTACCATTAATTTAGCTGCGGGAGATTCTGAATCTCCTACTGTGAGTTAGAGAGTAACTGTCTCTCAAATTAAAATCTCTGCGGGAGAAGAGACAGATTCTGCAGACTGGCCATATTCTGCAGACTGGGGTCACACTATACTCATGTGAACCGTAGGTGGTCACCACCTGTGGGTCACACCCAGTCTGCAGAATATGGAACATTTCTCAAAGACTCTCTGCGGGAGTTTAAGTTTTTGTATGAAATTTTAGAAATTGGAGATCTCTGCGGGAGATTTTGAATTAATTCCTATGTTACCATTAATTTAGCTGCGGGAGATTCTGAATCTGCAGCTGAGAGTCGGAGAGTAGCTCTCTCTCAAATTAAAAGTCTCTGCGGGAGAAGAGACACATTCTGCAGAGTGCAGACAGGGGTCACACTTATCTAATTTGAGTGTGATTAGCGTATTCTAATGGTATAATATTAAGATGCAAACTTCAAGATACATAAATCTTTTAGATTTTTGTGACATGAAACTGTTAATGTAGTTTGTTGTATCCGCTAGTTTGTTGTAGGTACTGCACACTTCAATCATCATGATTGTTTAATGACCTGGCAGGGGGGTTCGGGGTATTTGTGATGTTATATTTGAAATAAACGGCAGATGTACCTTTCCAAACCCCCAAACAAAACGGTCATAACCTAACCTATCGGAAAATTAATTGTGCTATATCTCGAAAACGAAGAGTTTTCACAACAAATAGTATTCTTGAAAAACGTCTTAAAATAGCTTTTTTAACCTATTGTTGATATCAAATTACCAAAAATCCTAATAAAGATAGATATATTTTAAAAAACGTGACCCACAGGAGAAACCTCCTGTGAGTCTCACCTGGCGTTCGCATTTCCTTCCCGTATGTTACTCTAAAAATATAGAATTTATGTTGCTTGTTGGATAGTGGAGGGTATTTTTTCTTATATCGCGGATCTGTGAAAATCCTTATCTATATAGTTAGTAATTTTCTTTTATTTCGAAATACTGAATACTGTATTTGGTTTTCGAAATTTCTATGAATCGATATGAGCATCTAAAACTGAATTAATTAATAAATAAAATTTAATCTTAACGTTTTCTTAATCTTATCCTAAATTATATTATAAAAGCTATGTGCATTTAGGGAACCCTCCAAGCAAATATTTTTATTGCCTTAATCAACGAGGCTAATGTTTCTTATAATTTTGCTGCAAACCGCATCGAATTTGGTAGCATATTTTTAATTTTATATGCTTTTACAGATTTTTATAATTGAAACTACAAAACCTATTTTCCTTCCGACTAACTAATTTAAAGGTCCACTCCAAGCAAATATTTTTATTGCTTTATTCAACGAGGCTAATGTTTCTTATCATTTTGCTGCAAACCGCATCGAATTAGGTAGCATATTTTTAATTTTATATGATTTTAAAGATTTTTATAATCAAAACTCTACAAAACCTATTTTACTTCCGACTTACTAATTTAAGAAATTTTCAGCCTGAAGAAAAAGAATGTACACCATTTGTTTTGATTGTCAACTCGGTATTAGGTTTAATAAATCCATTTATTATTCGTGTAAAGGTATAAAATTGGATAAACTTATTATTGAAACGTTTATATACTTTATTAAACAATTAATATCTAAAATAATAACCGAAAACGCATGGTTTGTTTAAAAAATTCAAATTTGTAATCAAAACAAAGAGTGTACAATCTTCTTCTTGAGCATCAGATTAGTGATTCGCTCAATTGTTGCTCACAGAGTACTAAAAAACTTTAAAAACAAATTATAAAATATATACTGAACCGAATTGTATGCAGTTAGCAGAATAATGATCGTAGACCTTAGTTCTATAATATTATGTAATAAACTCAATTTTTTCCTGGAGCCTGGAGAGGACCTTTAAGAAATTTTCAGCCTGAAGAAAAGAATGTACACCATTTGTTTTGATTGTCAACTAGGTATTTGGTTTAATAAATCTATTTATTATTCGTTTAAAGGTTTAAATTTGTATAAACTTATTATAGAAACGTTTATATACTTTTAAAAACAATTAATATCTTAAAAGAAGGCCAAAAACGCATTGTTTGTTTAAAAATCTAAATTTGAAATCAAAACAAAGAGTGCACAATCTTCTTTCTCAGCGTCAGGTTGGAGATTCGCTCGATTGCTGTTCACATAGTATTGAAAAACTTTAATACCAAATATTGAAATATATACTGAACTGAATTGTATGCGGTTTGCAGAATAATGATCGTAAACCTTAGTTCTACATTATTATGCACGAAACTCATTTTTTCCCCGGAGCCTGGAGAGGACCTTTAATCCAGGGACCGGGGTACAGGAACACAACGGGTATAGTAACTAGTAGACGACGCAAAAAATATGACGTCACCACAACAACACATTTCTTATTTGTGACCGAGCGGCTCATACCCTACAAACAACGTTCTGTCGATTCGATGGAATAATTCATTGACTCGATATCCCAGCAATCGAAAAGAAATTGAATCGATATACGTTGTTTATTGGGTAATTCCTCGTATTTGCATTTTAATATCGAGAAGTCTAAAATCATTTTATAAGGGTTTCGTGTAAAAAAGCTAAAATTGCGATTGAACCTCGAAGTTGAATATATAGATATAATTCAGGTGTGTTTTTATTGTTAATTTCTTTTACTTATCTATAAGAAATAAGGTCATAAAGATATACTACCTGGAAGCCTATACTAGTGCTAGTTAACTGCTTTTAAACTGTAGTTCCTATGAATAACAATTAAAGGTCCCCTCCAAGGAAATTTTCTTCTTCTTCTTCTTTTCATTTTTCTGTAAACTGCATCAAATTTGATAGAATATAAAAAGAATGTACACTATTTGTTTTGATTTCGTACTAGGTTTTTGGTACAATAAATAAATCCATTTAGTATTTTTATAAATGTAAATAATTGGATAACTTATTATATAAACGTCTATATACTTTAGTAAACAATTAATATCTAAAAGGTAGGCCAAAACGCATAGTTTGTTTATAAAATTCATATTTGAAATCAAAACAAAGAGTGTTCAATCTTCTTTCTCAGCGTCAGCTAGGTAGCAGATTCGCTCAATTGTTGCTCACAGAGTATTAAAGGTCCCCTCCGAGCAATTTTTTTATTGTTTAAATCAACGAGGCTAATGTTTCTTATCATTTTACTGCAAACCCCATAAAATTTGACAGCATATTTTTAATTTTATAGTCTTTTGAAGATTTTTATAATCCAAACTCTACAACACCTACTTTACTTCCGACTTTCTAATTTTCAGTCTGAAGAAGAAGAATGTACAACATTTGTTTTGATTGTCAACTAGGTATTCAGTTTAATAAGTCTATTTATTATTCGTTTAAAGGTTTAAATTTTGAAAAACATATTATAGAAACGTTTATATACTTTTAGAAACAATTAATATCTTAAAAGAAGGCCAAAAACGCATTGTTTGATAAAAATCTAAATTTAAAATCAAAACAAAGAGTGTACAATCTTCTTTCTCAGCGTCAGGTTGGAGATTCGCTCGATTGTTGCTCACAGAGTGTTAAAAAACTTTAGAAGCAAATAATAAAATAAATACTGAACCAAATTGTATGCGGTTTGCAGAATAATGATCGTAGACCTTAGTTCTATAATATTATGTAATAAACTCACTTTTTAACGGAGCCTGGAGAGGACCTTTAAAAGACTTTAAAAGCAAATAAAAAAATATATACTGAACAGAATTGTATGTGGTTTGCGGAATAATAATCGTAGACCTTAGTTTTATAATATTATGAAATAAACTCATTTTTTTCCCGAAGCCTGGAGAGGACCTTTAAGGAATACAAGAATGGAAATATAATTCAATCAATACCTAGTTAATAATTGATAAGAAAGAATTAAATTTAGAAGTGACTAGGTTTAAGTAGGATAGTCCCATGTTTCAAAGTGCATGGTCAGAGTCGCCCTTTCCTGTCACCCGGTGGTCACGTCAAACTACATAGATTCAATGAGCTGATTACCATACGTACCCGTTATGTTACTGTATCCTGTTTTAATCATTGAGGCTAATGTTTCTTATCATTTTGCTGCAAACCCAACAAAATTTGATTGTATATTTTTAATATCATAAGCTTTTAAAGATTTTTATAATCAATTTAGAACTATTTTTTTCAGTTCGAAAGAAAAGAATGTACATCATTTATATTGATTGTCAACTAGGTATTAGGTACTATTAATACATTTAATATTCGCGTAAAGGTATAACATAGGATAAACTTATTATAGAAACGCTTATATATACTTCAGGAAACAATTTATATCTTAAACGTAGGCCTAAAATGCATTGTTTGTCTATGAATTAAAATTTGAAATCAAAACAGAAAGTGTACAATCTTCTTCTTCAGCGTCAGGTTAGTGATTCGCTGAATTGCTGCACACAGAGTATTAAAAACTTTAAATGCAAACAATAAAATATTCACTGAACCTAATTGTATGTGGTTATGATATTTTGTAATAAACTAATTTTTATTCTCGGAGCTTGGAGAGGACCTTTAACCATTTCAAAATTAGAGTTTTAAAAAAAGTGAAAAATTTAACTGATTAGGTGTAATTTTTATTAAAGAAGCCTATAAAAAAAACAATTTGTTCCCTTGCTTATGTCACGTCACAAATCACTCAATGATATTATTGTCGCTACCTATCAATATTTGTATTCCTAGTACAGGGTACGTATTGAAGAGTAAAGCTTTGTGAACTGTTGTCACAAATCGAGACATTTGTGACCGTGACGTCAACAAGGCAACACACATAAATAGAAAATTTACATAAATAGAATAACATGAATTGATTCATCACTGTTTCTTATAATGGAAATAAATAAACAGTTTTCATAATGTAACGTTCTTCGATTTTCTTAAATATGATTTTAGAGTGCTGCTGTTATGACGTCACGTAAACAACATACCTCGATTGTCCTTACTATATTTCAATTATAGTTCCCGCTTTTCAAACCAGATGGCTTTTGAAACTAGAAATTGGCGAGAGTAGTGTAGGGTAAAGTGGGCATCAGTGGGACAGTAGGCACAATGGGACAGTCTAAATAACTCTTTCAATATAAGGTCATTTTAGTCAATCGTCTAGGATAGTATTCTTCTATTAGCAGTTCACCAACTCGCATCACCGATAAAGGTATTGTTGCGACAGTTGCATCGTAAAAGAACAAGTTCATTTTCCATTTGAGTCAAGTAAATTTTTTGTAAGGAATTAAAAATGTAATTAAAGACTTATTTAAATCGGTCAGTGTTTCGTGTAATTCATAAAATGAGGATATAGATCTATAGTTAACGTACCTAGCTTCTATTTGGACAATCTCATTCAATTGATTAGTAATTTGTAATATTTCACAAAATGGCGCCATGGGGTTCTTTGGGACAGTAAAAACTATCAAGACTGGGACAGTGTCCCACTGAACCCCAGTATGTTCCAATGAACTCGGTTTTCAACTTATTCAATCAGTTTTATGTTACAGTTGCAAGATGCATCGATGGAGAATAAGGACAGATCTTGGAATGGCCTCATAAGCTGCTATGGGGGCAGCAATTAAACATGTTATAAGTGGTACATCAATGAAAATGCCGAAGAGATCATACCTCTCATAGCTAGATGGTTACCTAAGTCCCTTCTATATTTTTCTATCTCTCATCCCTGTTGCTTCCCCATATTGGCTGATATATTGCTATACTAACCTCATCCAACCTACTACTACCGCCAATACCCTATCCTCATCCGATGAAGACGAATTGGATTTGTCTGATCATTCTTCTGATAAAATCAACGATTCTATTTTAACTGGACGAAGAAATAAGGACTTCCTGCATCTAGAAAATGAGTCAGTTATTGAAAAATATGTCCTTGTTGAATTAAATACAGAGCCAAAATCTTATTATGTAGGAATCATCATTGAACAAAAAGATATGGAAGGTGATTTTGAGATGGTATCATATTTAAGAAGACGGCTCAATTCAGATCAAATGGTGTTGCTTCGGTGAAGCTGAATGCCAAAAAGATGATACTGTTGAAACCGATTAGATGCTGAACCAGTTAGAAGAAAACCTCCAATTTGATACTAACTTTGATTTTATGTTAGTTTAGTTAATCGTCCCAGTGTGCCACCAGAGCCTGTCCCAGTGCATCTAATGGGGTTACTTGGAACATTTATTATTGTTTATCATTTATTTATTTTTATAGTCAACGGAAAGAGGTATATTAATTTCAAAAAAAATATTGAATAGATGAGAGAATAAAGTATATTTTCATAATATATTTTTAAGTCTTAAGCGGAAAATATATGTTTCACAGATGACTCTGTAATTATTGTCTCATTGTTCCCCATCTTCCTCTATATCTTATTGTAGCGTAATATCTTTGGTTGAGGCTAATATCTTTATAAAACTAATTACCATTCATGGCAGACTAAAAAAAGTAAAAGGGATATTTTACGAATATGAATAAATAACAACTATCTAGGATCAAAGGTTTTACAATTTACAATGATTTGGGTAGTTATAGAAGTGGGTGATATAAAATACAACTTTTTGGTTAATCCTGTTCCAAATCCATTTCTTTCGAATGACCATCAAAGCCATAAAATGGGTTTCCTGTTTTTGGAAGCACACATCTAGAGGGAATTCCAATGATGCGTGTAGTTGAGTTCAGGAAGTTCGTTAGGAAAAGATGGCAACACCGAATAAAAAAATGTTCTAACGAGTTTCCTCCTCTGATGGCGGTGACAAAAATATTGAAAGAACTTTAGAAACGGAGAAAAAATATTTGCGATTTCTCCTTTTGAACTCATGTAAGAGGAACAAAATATTGGATTTAGGGATACAAATATCGGAAAACATTAATATTTCATTCCTTAATTGGATGTATCTGCATCAATTATCTATAGAACTGTTAAAAAAGTCTAAGAATCTGAGCATTGACGTAAACTATAAAGATTATTTTACGGTGAATATAAAATATTTATTTTCACATCATTAAAATTATAAATAGATTACCCAGCAAAAATTATAGTGGGGCTTATAGGAGATTTAAGTAGGTTTTCGTCCTAATATTATTTTGCCCGCTGATGCAATTTTTTTAAATAAAATGTTACATGTGAATCAGTATAAGTCTAAATATTTCAATTCGGTAAAACTCATTTAAAATACTGTAGCTCAGATTAATGGTATCTATTTGATCACGCAAAAACTGTATTTAATCTATTTATATGAACATTTTTAATGCCTTTCATTTGAAAAGTTGAAAATTATTCGTATTTTACATCAAATAATTCATCCTGATAATTTCCTGAATAAATATAGTTTTAATTTCTGTGTGTTTTAAACTTTAATTATAAAGGAAATTAAAACAATTATTCCATCTAAATATAAGTGGAATATTATGTAGAATGCCATTCCAAACGAGCATTACTAAGTAATTATAGTTAAATCATTTTTCGATATATAATTCTGTAAACAGAATTAATCCCTTCATCCCTACCATAGAATCAATGATTAATAACGCGTGTGTCCCCTTCTATATTATTTAATGAAGTAGATATTATTATAGCTACCGGAAGACTTAAATCCCCTTCATGATATACCTATTATCCTAGTCAATTATACGATAATTACTACTGTAGAGTATGATATGGTGCATTTACTTATAGTGACTTACATAGATAATGAGGATAAAGATTGTAACAGTAGGTAACTATATATATAGGCAGTGAAAGATTACCTATTAATAGAATAGAATTCATGTTAATGGATAAAGTCATACATGATTAATTCAGTTTTTTGATAAATATAAATTATTAATGGGGTCGAAATTTGTTCAATACATATTAAATTATTTATTTAATTTTGCGATAAGTTCAACAATTTGATGTATAAGATTTGAATGTTACTTGAAATGACAAACACACGCAATTTCTCTTGTTCTAGAATATCTGCTGATGATTTAACAAAAAAAAAAATTTCATTTAGGTATAATGGTTGTATTTTTTTATTGTATAACATGCTTTTTTCACCTACTAATTCAAGGAATATCATATAAATTCTTCTACGCTCAAATATATTTATGACATAAAGGGTTTATTGTGTGGACGTTAGAAACTTGCGTAAGTTTCTCCAGTTGCCATCAGATACCTCATCTTTTGTGCCACAAATTACTTGTGTGGATCGATGTGACAATAAGTCACTTTATCATATTACTGCAGACTCTGTTGTGGGAGAGAAAACAGACGCCATTTTTGTCGCCAAAGTGTGATCATTAGCGACAACAAAGACGATAAATTGCACGCAAAGTTAGGAGAGATAGTTTACTTTTATTGTCTCTATTAACTGTGTGGAGGTAACAACTTATTGGGGTATTGAAAAATAAAGTTATTCTAAACTATATTTGTTGTGATTTATTCTAAACTATATGTGTTGTGATTTATTCTAAACTATATGTGTTGTGATTTATTCTAAACTATATGTGTTGTGATTTATTCTAAACTATATGTGTTGTGATTTATTCTAAACTATATGTGTTGTGATTTATTCTAAACTATATGTGTTGTGATTTATTCTAAACTATATGTGTTGTGATTTACTATAAACTATATGTGTTGTGATTTATTCTAAACTACATGTGTTGTTGTTGATTTATTCTAAACTATATGTGTTGTGATTTATTCTAAACTATATGTGTTGTGATTTATTCTAAACTATATGTGTTGTGATTTATTCTAAACTATATGTGGTGTGATTTATTCTAAACTATATGTGTTGTGATTTACTATAAACTATATGTGTTGTGATTTATTCTAAACTACATGTGTTGTTGTTGATTTATTCTAAACTATATGTGTTGTGATTTATTCTAAACTATATGTGTTGTGATTTATTCTAAACTATATGTGTTGTGATTTATTCTAAACTATATGTGTTGTGATTTATTCTAAACTATATGTGTTGTGATTTACTATAAACTATATGTGTTGTGATTTATTCTAAACTACATGTGTTGTTGTTGATTTATTCTAAACTATATGTGTTGTGATTTATTCTAAACTATATGTGTTGTGATTTATTCTAAACTATATGTGTTGTGATTTATTCTAAACTATATGTGTTGTGATTTATTCTAAACTATATGTGTTGTGATTTACTATAAACTATATGTGTTGTGATTTATTCTAAACTACATGTGTTGTTGTTGATTTATTCTAAACTATATGTGTTGTGATTTATTCTAAACTATATGTGTTGTGATTTATTCTAAACTATATGTGTTGTGATTTATTCTAAACTATATGTGGTGTGATTTATTCTAAACTATATGTGTTGTGATTTACTATAAACTATATGTGTTGTGATTTATTCTAAACTACATGTGTTGTTGTTGATTTATTCTAAACTATATGTGTTGTGATTTATTCTAAACTATATGTGTTGTGATTTATTCTAAACTATATGTGTTGTGATTTATTCTAAACTATATGTGTTGTGATTTATTCTAAACTATATGTGGTGTGATTTATTCTAAAAATGTGTGGATCTTTTCTTTTTGCTCAGCGCATTTGAAAAGAATGGAATTTGAATAATATAATATAATAGTATCATAATTACATACTTTTAAAATTAAATTATTTATTTAGAAAAAAATATAGACTTGTTGAATTAAATAATGTATTTAGAAAAATTCTGTTTCCCCCATGGGCGCATATGAAAATGAAATAGTAACAATATATCCGTAGATACCTATACGCAACGGCAGATTTTTCTTATTGCTTCTCCATTTTCTTCTTCCCCGGTATTAAGCCATATTTTAATTCCTTAAAAAAACAATAGCTTTCTCCATTCCTCTTCAAATTACAATCTTCGTCCATATTCGTCATCGAGGATTATGAGTTATGAGTTGTTCTCATAAAGCAGAGGTCATTAAATAACAACGCGTATCCATGATAAATTTATATATGCATTATTTTCATTATTTTCAAATGCTCCCAGCAAACAGAAAAGATACACATGTGCTGTTGAAATATGACTTTTCATGTTTCAACTTGAACGTTACCATTTGTAAAAAGTGTAAACTATAGAACAAAAATTGAAATGTAAGTTTCCGCCTGACAATTTTCCGTCTTGCAGTTTTCCGGTTACCGGATTACGATATAGTGAATAGGTACAGTTTTCAATCTTCTAATTCCCTCTGGAAAATTATTGATAGGAGAATAATTTTTTACATTTCAAAATATTTTCATAGCTTATACTTTATACGAATGATTAGGATTTAACATTTTTTAACTGCATGAATGATATCTAGAAACATCAAAAGTCATATTTACACAGAGGTACACGGAAAACTGCCAGTCACAAACTGGTAATTTAATGACTTTAGTCACTAATAACATTTTAATTTATAAAAAAACGGCGTTCGCCCTTCGTTAAAGAGTTAAGAGGACATGCATTTTTACTTAGAATACAAAACAAAAATAATAGTTAAATGAACACAAATTTATTAGAAAAAACTACCAAATACAATATTGTATAAACATTACAGAAATAAATCAAATACAATATTTCCTCTTCTGAATTTTTTTTAGTCTTTTTGTTTTTAATGGAAAAATATTGTCTTTATAGAAAATAAAACCTAAAACTTTTTTCAGAAAATACTAAAAGAAGAAATTAAGAAATAATTGTATTAGGGACAGAATACAATTTCTTTGATTACACAACGCTTCTTTCATTAAAATTCATAACGAGTTTAGTGTCTAATAATTTACTTTTTTAATATATAATTAGAGAATTTAACAAGCCTTAATTCAATCTTAATATTCGCTTATGCTCTTTATAAAACAACTTCGATCGATGTTTGTGAAATATTTATAATTTGCAACCCAACATCTATGGTTATTAAACTGCTATTACCTACCTAATTCTCTGACAATTTCACTTGATCGAATTGGATTGCATATTAATTGATAATACTTTTTACGTATAATTTAAAATTGTAGAATGAAAGTGTTAATGACATGGATAATAAAAATGTAAAAGTAATAAATAGTGAACATAGAAGTAAATTGATTTAACATTCACTTAATTTATAGTATAATTTAAAATTATTTGATTGTGAGAATATCTAATTAGCTAGTAATCACTAATCAGTACAAGGAGTTTAACGTTTGCTTCGGAACTAAAGGTTATATTGTTGACGTCAATAGGAAATTAATAAAAAGGGATTCGAAGAAGCTGTCAGAAAAGAAAGTTGTTCCATGAACAAATACATCCACAACCGTCCGTGGCAATACTAATGGATGCAGAAAAGTCACTGACTTCATTTACGTATTTTTTTATAACTAAATGATATTTCAGAAAAGTAAAAATACATAAATTGCCAGTAAGTGACAGGCAGTTTTCCACCTGGCAGTTTTCCACCTGGCAGTTTTCCACCTGGCAGTTTTCCCCGTCGGCAGTTTTCCGGACACCCGTAATTCAACGAATATCAAACGTACTTATTTATTAAATCAAAATGCATATCGATTGTAAAATTTGCCAACGATAATGTCCTAAATTACGTGATAGGTTACACTGATACGCAAGGAGTCTATATCTTGTAAGATAATCACTCGATTAAATTCTACCGAGACTGATAATCCTAGGGATTAATTACATCAATTATGTATCTTAGAATGCATTCATAGGCACGATCTACAGATCATCAGTGTGATTCCAATCTAGAAATGATCTGATTAAATATTATACTGAAGAGAAACGTAAAGAGCTATTTAAAGGGTCATTCGTTGTAGATTGTATCTAGGGCAACGTTCCAGAACCCGGACACCCTTAGTAATCGGTAAGTGGGTGTGAATGTAAGTCATGAAACAATTCGAACGTTATAAATATCAAGCTGACTTGTTTTAACACCTACTATCCGATTACTGTAACAATAATTAGTTTCAAGTTCTGTGATAGTAATTAATATAGGTTCATGAAAGTAACGTATTTTTCTTTGAATCTTCTATGGCCAACCCATAATTTCTCCTCTGAATAATGTAAGGCTATATCGGTACACAGAAGGTGATACAGTGTCCATACCTACTTTTACTAGCAAACTAAGACGTCAAAATGACACCAATGGTACACAGAAGGTGATACAGTGTCCATACCTACTTTTACTAGCAAACTAAGACGTCAAAATGACACCAATGGTACACAGAAGGTGATACAGTGTCCATACCTACTTTTACTACCGAACTAAGACGTCAAAATGATACCAATGGTACACAGAAGGTGATACAGTGTCTATACCTACTTCTACTAGCAACTCTGACGTCAAAATGACACCAATGGTACACAGAAGGTGATACAGTGTCTATACCTACTTTTACTTGCGAACTAAGACGTCAAAATGATATCAATGATACACATAAGGTGATAGAGTTTTAATAAGACCTAAATTTAGGTTCAAGAATTAACTCTTTGATTTCAAGGTACAGAAATTAATATATATGTATCACATGGAATATATTTATACCAGAAAAATTTTAACGTGATAAAAAATAAGTGGTTATCTTTCCGTCGTCTAAAATATAGATATCTAATATTCTTATATACGTAATGGTTCTTCTTTATTACATATACATTTTAAACCTAAAGTAACATCCTATTATATAAATCAATACAGGGATGTTACAAAATTGACTCCACAGTTCATGCTCTAATATAATATAGAGTAGGAAACGACTTTTGGTCTATTATATCTTGAAAGGATATATTCAAACCTTTTTCGTTACTTGGTGCACTTTAGCTTTTGGTAATATGAGGCGTTATTAGAGTTCATTAACTAGTACTAAACTTAGAACTATTAAACTTTAATGAAGCCCGTTAAAAGGAGTTAAAGACCGACTTAATTAATAATAAAATTAGGATAGCCGTAGATGTGAGGGTTATTTCTTTAAAGGCCTAATTATCATCGGCTGAAAATGATAACCAGTACTCGTGCAAATGGAATCATTAAAAACTATCATTGAATTTATCTTAATATTGTATTTCTAATGAATATTGAATGGTAATGTATGAGATAATGGATACTGTTGATATATATGATAATTAGAAAAAGATTTAAACATACTGAATTGTGTTTAAATATACGTATGTATTATATTTTTTTTACTGTAACTCATACTCACCGCAAGAGTTCATCACCAGTGGAATATTATTTGTATAAATAGATACTAATTATATGAATGTTCTTCACTGTAAGAATTCATTTCTAGTGGAATATTATTTGTATCTTTTTACACAGACGAATTTGTTTGATATGCATGACTTTTAATATAAAAATATCGTTCTAAAATAAATGTTTTTATTTAAACAAATTATTTACAAATATAATATATAAGAATTGTTAAAATTCCATTTGAAGTGCTATAAATATTTTATAACTTTTACCTCTGAATATTGTATAATTGTAATAAATATTTTCATACCATTCTCACTCTAGAGTTTGTAGAACTATGTTAATAAACTAGTGTACTTTCCCGTTAAAAATAACGGGTCATAATCAATATCAATTTATTACCCGTTATTACGTTACTTTTAACGAATTCAATTGAAATTAAATTTTCTGCATAGTCTAATTTATTTTATAGATAAAATAAATTTAAATGTTGAAAAAAAAAGAGGAATTTAAATTTCAAGTCAATATATTCCCGTGCGTATCATAGTTACATTCTTCATGTTTAATACCCTCGAGTAAAAGCGAACACCAAATAAATAAATAAACACACTAAGGAAATTACTAGTATAGATAGATGTACTATGAATTCAGTAAAACTAATTGTTATGAATATGAATTGATCATAAATAATTAGAAAAAAATGAGAATGAACAATAATGAATGTAAACTATTGAGACAGTTTCTGATAAATAATATAAATTATTATTACTGTTAAATCAATTGAGAAACAATGAATATGTATTACATATATATAATGTTTAATTTTATGTCTTAAAATTATAACCGTGATCATGATAAAGTTTGAAATAAAATAGTATGCAATACTTTTAGGCTATTTTTAAATTAATAATAAATGAAAAAAACGGTGGAAAAAAGGAAAATATTTAATAAAAAAATGATTGAAGGAAATAGTAGAAGAAAAATATCCATATTTAATCCTATTCTTAATGAAAGAAAAATACAAAAATTGAAGGAAAATAAACAAAACATGCGAACATAAAATAATTTTTTATTGATTGTGTATAATCATATAATCTAGCAGCAATATTCAATCATTACGTGAATTTGATATTAGATATATAGGTTTAGACTCTAAGAAGTTTCCATTGAGAGTAACAATCATTTGACTCAATAGAGCCTAGAGTTGCTCAGCTCTAAAGTGTTACAAAGAATTACACAGGAGAGTGAAGGAGAATTTAGGGGAAATTAGAAGACAAAGTGTCTGTGAAAAACATTTATCTAAGCTTTGGAAATACGAGTCTGTTTGGTGGAGAATTGTAGGCAAGCCTCTTGTATTTCACCCAAAATAATTGTATTGCAGTGTATTCGGTATTGTACAATGTACTATCAGAGGAAAGAGTCTCTGTGATGATGTACTATCAGAGAAAAGAGTCTCTGTGATGATGTACTATCAGAGAAAAGAGTCACTGTGATGATGTACTATCAGAGAAAAGAGTCTCTGTGATGATGTACTATCAGAGAAAAGAGTCACTGTGATGATGTACTATCAGAGGAAAGAATCTCTGTGATGATGTACTATCAGAGGAAAGAGTCACTGTGATGATGTACTATCAGAGGAAAGAGTCTCTGTGATGATGTACTCTCAGAGAAAAGAGTCACTGTGATGATGTACTATCAGAGGAAAGAGTCTCTGTGATGATGTACTATCAGAGGAAAGAGTCACTGTGATGATGTACTATCAGAAGAAAGAGTCGCTGTGATGATGTACTATCAGAGAAAAGAGTCACTGTGATGATGTACTATCAGAGAAAAGAGTCACTGTGATCGGTGTACCCAAAAAAGTTATGTTTCTTCCATCTAAAACTTTAAAATATAGTAAACCGTGCATAAAGTTTTTGAGATTCTGCCTCTACCGCATAAGTTTCTATCGACACAGTGCTGCAAGCATAATGTTTTTACGGATAATCTTTTGAAGGATAACTCCTCTCTGATAGGTCTGCAGGGAAGAGGAGCCAACAGGGGGCGGGGCACTAAACCGTCAGTGCTCCGCCCCATGTTGGCTCTTCATCCTTGCATATTGTTTGAGTTGAATAAAATTACATTTCAAATAATATGAACTTTGAAACTTCCAACATATATGACTGTAATTTAGTTTGTTGTATCCACTAGTTTCTTGTGTTGCACACTTCATGATCGTTAAATAATCTGGCAGGGGGGTTTTGGGAGGTGGCAAGTCCCCTTCACATTTATTGGTCAAGTTTCATAGCCAATCAATGAGTTAATAACCTTATAAACATTATCGTAAAAATATATCCGCATGGAACAATTTATAAAACTAATATTCTTAGTGGAAGTAATTCCTTTTAATTTCTAACTTTAGAGGTAGTACATGCAGGCGCTAGTGTAACATAAACTGTACAAATGTTTGGCGTTACATGAGGTACTGTCTCTAAAGTTATGACTTCCTTTGAAAGAGAAAGACGTCTTCAGCAAACTACAGGTCTGGCTGAAAGTCGAAGTTGCCCGAGAGAGACCATCAGATCGAATAGTTAGTGCAAATCGCAAGATGAGGACTCCTAAAATTACTGCAGAGCTCAATGAACACCTATACATAACCCAATTGAACACTTATACAGAACCCAATTGAACATCTTCAGATCACAGTTTCCACATTATTCGTATAGAGCTTCACAAATCTGGATTCCACAAAAGAGCTGCAAGGTGATTCCATTTCTTGGTCCATCCCTTGTTTACATAAAAAATAAAATACAAATTGGAGATAAAGTGTTTAGATTCCAAAAGTGATTATGATCGGTCATCTCTCCCTTAATTTGCTTAATAATTTTAACAGGAAATTGAAATCGAGGGTCACAACAATCAAAAATGTAGAATGTCAACATATTTGTAGTAAAGGTCAGATTTGTTTATTACCTATATTAACGCTTTTTACCGAGCGCTGCAAGTGTCCAACTACTGCCTACTTTCTTTTTACGATAGGACTGTTTTCGAACTTGGAATCTAGTGCAGTGTTTTCCAGCCTTTGACAAAGGAAGAGCTGGAGTGAATTAAAGGCTTTGGATCAAATCAGTGCACGTAAGGGCCACACTCGTAAGTAATGGTATAGCATTGAAAGGAGGTAATGGAGGGGCCGTAACAGACTATTTATAAGGTCTCCTTAATCTCAATAACTTCACTCAGATTGAAGTCAACAATAATCGTATTTCAAAAATGTGATTTTTATTAAAAAGGATATTGTTAAGTGAATTGAAAATAGTATATTTTTATAATTTTTTAACAGATTGCTAATTTCATTATTAATTACATAAGATTAAATATATGTTTGATGTTTCTTTAAAATTTATGAATCCTTAATTTAAGAATTCTATATCATGATAATTCAATTCGTGTAAATTTCCACAAGCCTGTTACATTGTTTGAATTAGCTAAGTGAATGAAGAAGATAGAAATAAATTATTCTAATAATTAATGCCTTAGTATTTAGATTTCACCTTAAATATATTGTTATCACATAGAATATTTCCTACCTATAGCATTATTGGATTTCAGATGCAGAATGTTTGAAATTATAAACCTCAATCCGTTTGATATTAAATATAATATAAAACTTTTAGAATAAAAATATACTACATAGAAATGATTATAAATAACACCCTTACAGAAATAATAGGACAATGCTACCCTGAGTAGGTGATGCCAGTAAAATGTTGTGGTAGGTAGTTTATTTCAGGGCAGTACGGATATATTCGTGTCAGTTATCATCTAGCCACCATCGTGTAAACATCTCTAGTGCCTAACCTTGTCCAGTGTTGTGATTATTGTGCAAATAATGCGGTGTTGATGTTATAGATGCAATTGAGGAGGTGTTAAGAATATATATTGTGCAAGCTGAAGGAATTTTCAAAAAGGGTATGTATTGTTATTAATTTGTTTTGGTATTGTTAGTCAATAAAAATAGTTAGGTAACAATGCATTGTGAGTTGAATTGAAACGCTATTATTTTGTATCTTTCGTGAACTGCAAAAGTTAACCGGCAAATAAACAAGAAAATCATATATATTTACAAGAGTGAAGACGGTTCTATTAATTGTTGATTCATTTGATGATATTGAAGGTCAGTCCCCATCCCTACTATATTATATATGGTTAATGAATGGTTGATTTAAAATAGATCGCTGATGTAATTAAATTCTATGTTTTTCAAATATATCTATTTCTTTAAATTTACAGTTTTGAAAATATTTTTCATAATCAATTATATTTTATATTCACATATATATATTATTTCATAGCCATATCCTATATTACTAATTTTCTATATTTTTTTCAATTTTTATATATATATATTTTCTATCGATCTATTTCTTAGTTTTGTTCTTTTAATGTTACCGTATATACTAACTTACTATACTTATTTCTATTACTTTTGCACAATGGAATATTCCTATTCCAATAGAGTAGTTTATAAAAAACATTTAATTCCTTAAAGTAGCCTGAAAAAGTAGAATCAAATTCTAAAAATAACTATCCATTAAAATAAATCTTCTCTAATAACTCTTCAATTTTCGTCATGTTGATATTTTTCCCAATTGAAAAAGGCCACTTTAAAATAATTGATGTTAGCTTTGAAATGCTGCAAAATGCCTAACCAATTTCACATGGAGCAATATGTTTCTTGAGACCCAAGAAACTTAGATACCTGAGTTAACGATCCCAATAGACACTTTAGAATCATTACAGGTCTTTAGTGCAAATTATAGATTCTTTGAATCTCCTTCCAATAGAGTTCAAGTTTATCATCCTGCTTTCGACAGTGAATGAGAGACTCTATTCAAGTGGTAGGAGTTACAGAGTGTATTGAAAGTGTTAAACTCCTCAGTTATAAATCTCTCAATTTTTTAAAATGCAGTAGTTTCTATATGTATAAATGATATACGTCAAGAATTACATAATGGTTATACCTCAATGACCTTAGTTTTCTATGATTTTAATCGTAGAAAACTATCTAGCGCACCTGGCATATGAAGTTGCTCTGAGTTATGAAGGAACAAACACTTCGTAACTTAGGAGTTTCACTCCAGTAGAAAGGCTAATAACATCGTTATACCTAAAGACCGATGATTGTCTCTATTCAAACCTGAACTTGAGTGAAGTTTGGACACGCGGGTAATTATTAGTGTCACTCAAAACAAATGTTCAAATTGAAACTGTTTACCACAAGGTGTCCATCTTGTGCCACAATGTAATATATGGGAGAAATATATACGGGAAAAGCGACCATTAGAAACAAAATTATTCTTACAAAATTTTATACCGTGATGAAGCTTCCATAAATGTTTTGTGAAAATATATTTTTGCATGAAAAAAAAAGATATGTTTTCAACAAATCAACGAATGTAATCCGTCAAATCAGACTAAAAGACAGACTTTTCGACAAACCCTAGAAATTGTAGTTCTTTCCCTTCAGATTTCATTTCCCCGAAGCCTCTCAATTGGCCATTGAAATGCAAAGTGTTTTCTCCACTAACAACAGATTGTCTTCTTCAATTGAAAAAAAGATTTTTTTTTATAGCGAAACGAAAATTGTTTTTGTGTATCATTTTTTCAGTTGATATAAGTTATCATTGGATCTCATGGTTCACTTTATATCATAAGGTTTGTGTTTTATATTATGCAGTGTTCTATTCTATAATATATTATTATGATTATTAGAAAAATGTTTCGGTTCATAATATTATTCTTTTAGTTTACAGGGTGACTAAAGAAGAGGTAACCAGGTTTTTGGATAATATTTTGCGAACTGTAAGAGCCACTATCCAATATTTTGTTACATATAAAAGATAATATTTTCTCTATAACATGAAAAATTTAACAACAACTATACAAATGTGTGAGAGCAATTTCAATAAAGTTGGTCAAAAATTAGTTAAGATATAATATGAGTGACATTTTTATGAAATTAGGAAGATTTTTTTTTCATTGTTTCCAAGTCAAAAATCACTAGCATGATACTTCCATCAAAACTTGAAAATTTTGTATTTTGTATCATTTGTTGTATTTTTTTTACGCAAATAATAATTGTAACACTTAAAATTGACATCAAAGACAATAAAAAGTATACATCATTATCAGTTAATGGATTGAATAACTAAATGCGAGTCCCTCAAATTGTGCTATTCTTCTCTGCACTCTCCCTCCATTAGTAAATCAATTACACCTGACTCAAATACACATCAAAGAAGAATATCCTAATCACATTTATTGCATCTCATAATTGCTTCATTTAACTGTCTGAATAGAGTTCATCATCATCATCTCTGTTCATAATTACCTATAGAAGATTGTAACAAAAACACGACAGTTATCCCCTGCTGAGAAAGAAATGGATTCGTCAATTTTGTGAATTATCAGATTATAAATAATTTGTGATTTAATTGCCCCTCTTTTATGTAATTTGCGTCTAAGCCCAGCCAGAAATCGCCGACCGTCGGCCTTCGATCGGCGATTATAGCTGAAGATGTAAGGATCCAAGAATTGGTTTGACGTTGATTCCATCGTGATTTATCATAAATTTATTTCGGTGACCGGAAATTTCGACCTAGAAAATTTAGGTCTCGAAAATTTCGGTCTGGAAAATTCGGTCTCGGAACTTTCGGTCTGAGGTATAAAAATAACTTATCAGTTAGATGTATCCGGGGCCGTTGAGCCCCTCAAACCCCCTGCTAGAAATTACACCATCATCATGAAGTGTGCAGCACAAAAAAACTAGCGGATACAACAAACAAATAATGGCTATTTATGTTGAGAGGCCATTTATAATTCCGAGACCAAAATTTCTGAGACCTAATTTTCCTAGAACCAGTTATACACGTCGGACATTTACCGACGGTACGTCCCAACAATAAAGATTCATTCCTGGAATCCCACTGAAGAAAATATATTCTTGGAATATTCACTTAATATCCCAGGAATAAATCCTTCTTGCGTTGGATAAGGTTCGAAATTATGTTATTTAAAATAATATGTGATCAATAACTTCAGTTTCAAACAATAATAAATGATTTGGCAAATGTAAATCTTCTGCTTGAATATACTGATCTGTATTTTAGAACACTAATATCTTCATTTACTTTAAATAGAATAATATCTTCATTTACTGTAAATAAAACACTAATAACTTCATTTACTGTAAATAGAACATGTGGGTGGGACGGATGGACCATTTTTTCAGCCCATTGAACTTTGCTATGTTTTATAATTGTTCTCTTTGAGCAGTTCTAGAGTTACAGAGAAATGGAAATGGAGAACCGAACTGTGGAACACTTCAGGAGGTATTTTCTCTAAATTAAAAGTCCCCCGAGTTGCCTAAAGTGACTCATTTAGAATTCTGGGATGTGTAATTCGAGTCCCTAACCTTTTTAAATTGCTAATGAGGCGAAGGGATTGAAATTTAGTGGATTTTTATTGATCTTTAATGAATAACAAGAGTTGAAATGGTACACGTCGATGGTGGCTGTTGAATAATTAAATACTGAAGGGAACTACGCTGATGGAAATTTAGAATTAATAACAATTAGAATTTATTGTTCATACTTGAAATGACTGAATTCATTGTTTTTTTGTTGGAAATGTAGGACTTATAATAGTTTAAATTTTTAATTATTTTTCAATTCTCAACATTTTGATCAATTACAATCAAGGTTTCATTTAATGAATTTCTGTCGTATATAAATAGATATTTTCCCATAAAATAATATAATATACCTATAATGATCTAACTTCTGTTACAGATTAAAATAAATGATCTTTGTCTTTTAAAATAATTATTTCTTTGATTTTAGACGGTATTACATAACATTCAATATTTTGATTTCCTGTACCTTATGTTGTCCTTACACTATACTCTATAGTAGGCTGGCTATGGTAACAAATATCAATAATGAAAATATATGACAGAAATATAACATATATTTGAATTAACTGCCCAATATTTAAAAGGGAAAATTTTTTCCCATCCTTTATTTTTGTTTTCCTTCACAATCTTCCTTTTTCCGTATATATCTATCACTTCCTAGTAAATTGTTTTGAACAAATTCTACACCGTGTTTGTTTTAGTACAAGTACTCTTCCCATATCCATTTCAAAATACACAAACGGATGGGAAAGATATTCAATGAGTACCAAACACTTTTCTGAATAAAAAAGCGAGATATCCTTTCCATTCGCACCCTTGTTTCAATTGTTTGGTATTTTCCTATTCTCGGCACTTTGTACTCGGTAATTCTTCATCACAATAGATGAAGTGTTTTCAACTGAAATACTATTAAAGAAAAAGACTTCTGGCGATCGAGATACTTCACTATTCAATACAGTACAACTTCTCTATAATGAAGTCCTGTATAGTGAACCATCCAGTGTGGTAGAGTCCTGAGTAATGAAGTACACTGCATAATGAAAATATTTTGTTTTAGTCTGCCATAAAATGGCAAACAGTTTTCTAAGCATCTCTATATGTTTAATTAATTGTAGTTTATTATAAAATAATTCTACCAGTATAATTCCTCTATAATGAAGTAAAGTCTGGTGAAATGAAGTACATATTTAAAAAAAATGTGTTGTCTGCCATTAAATGGCCAGTATCCGATGTCTATTTCATCTCTTGAATCCTATATAGTGAAGTAAGCTCTATATAGTGAACTAGTTGTAGTTCATTATAGAGGAGTTCTAGTGTAGTTATTCAATTCTTAAGAAATATTTATCACACTATATGTATTCCACCACTGTTGAAAGCAATTGCAGATCGAAGAGAGTGAAGGATCTATCTACCACTCCTACAGTTTGCCCTGTAACTGATGGTATGCGGGTAAGAATAGGAAAAATGATCCCGACTGCTCTATTGCACTTCTAAGCTCATTCTAATTCTGAAAACTTTGAGTATTCAGACATAATTCAGTCACCGTCTTGAGAGTTCCCTAAAGTTGAAAAATTCGACCGAGAGGAAGGATTTAGAACCAGTTTGAAATTAGCCATCCTCTAAAGTCTATATCAAGGAAAGTCATTAGTGATGTATTCATAATTAGGATTAGAGTGAGAAATTGAAATGCAATCATCATTACACTTCAAAATATCTAAAATAATGCTTATAAATGTTTCTATTGTTATGAATATGAAAATAATTAAATTTCATTGAATTTTAAAATATTCAATTTCCGCCACCAATCGTGTTTGTCTTATCATACGCTTTTACAGCTTTTTAATTATATCTAATAATTATTATAATCTATTTCGTTGTTTTCATCGCAAAACATTCACTGATTATTTTTTCCTAGTTCACGATTAATCAAACAGAAGCTCCATTGTTTCTTGCTATCTATTAATTAATTCTGTGTTTTTTAATCTACATCTTAGAGCTTTCGATTAAAAGCTGAACTAGACTAAAGTTCAAACCCAGTCACGTAAATTAATGTCGGCACATCGCCTGTCCATTACGATAAATGTATTGATTCAGGAGACATTATCGTCAGGATTTCTTGTCGGAAATGTCCGACGAATGACGAGATACTATACGTTTTTCGTAATTAAAATAAATTAATTTATCATTCATCGTCTTTGGTAGACGTTTGTAATTTTCTGACTGGGTTCACTGAGTCTAAAGATCACGTATTGAAAACATTTCTACTGAAATTTCTACTCCAAATTATTTATTTATCAAATCTAACCTTTCCTTTGCATTAAAGATGAACAGAAGCGACTTCTTTTTTATTCGATACTGTATGTAATAAGAGCCGCATTCGTGTGTCAAACTTTTATTAAGAAACTCAAATAGATATAAAATTATATCCCCCACCTTCACTTCCCCCACCTTCACTTCCCCCACCTTCACTTCCCCCACCTTCACTTCATCACCTTCACTTCCTCCACCTTCACTTCCCCCACCTTCACTTCATCACCTTCACTTCCTCCACCTTCACTTCCCCCACCTTCACTTCCCCCACCTTCACTTCCCCCACCTTCACTTCCCCACCTTCTCTTCCCCACCTTCTCTTCCCCACCTTCACTTCCCCACCTTCACTTCCCCCACCTTCACTTCCCCCACCTTCACTCCCCCCACCTTCACTTCCCCCACCTTCACTTCCCCCACCTTCACTTCCCTCACCTTCACTCCCCCCACCTTCACTTCCCCGCCTTCACTTCCCCCACTTTCACTTCCACCACCTTCACTTCCCCCACCTTCACTTCCCCAATCTTCATTTCCTCCACCTTCACTTCCCCCGCCTTCACTTCCCCCGACTTCACTTCCCCCACCTTCACTTCCCCCACCTTCACTTCATCACCTTCACTTCCTCCACCTTCACTTCCCCCACCTTCACTTCCCCCACCTTCACTTTCCCCACCTTCACTTTCCCCACCTTCACTTTCCCCACCTTCACTTCCCCCACCTTCACTTCCCCCACCTTCACTCCCCCCACCTTCACTTCCCCCACCTTCACTTCCCTCACCTTCACTTCCCCGCCTTCACTTCCCCCACTTTCACTTCCACCACCTTCACTTCCCCCACCTTCACTTCCCCAACCTTCATTTCCTCCACCTTCACTTCCCCCGCCTTCACTTCCCCCGACTTCACTTCCCCCACCTTCACTTCCCCTACCTTCACTTCCCCCATCTTCACTTCCTCCACCTTCATTTCCACCACCTTCACTCCCCCCACCTTCACTCCCCCCACCTTCACTTCCCCCACCTTCACTTCCTCCACCTTCACTTCCCCCACCTTCACTTCCCCGCCTTCACTTCCCCGCCTTCACTTCTCCCACTTTCACTTCCCCCACTTTCACTTCCACCGTCTTCATTTCCCCCGCCTTCACTTCTTCCACCTTCACTTCCCCCACCTTCACTTCCCCCACTTTCACTTCCACCACCTTCACTTCCCCCACCTTCACTTCCCCCACCTTCACTTCCCCGCCTTCACTTCTCCCACTTTCACTTCCCCCACTTTCACTTCCACCGTCTTCATTTCCCCCGCCTTCACTTCTTCCACCTTCACTTCTTCCACCTTCACTTCCCCCACCTTCACTTCCCCCACTTTCACTTCCACCACCTTCACTTCTTCCACCTTCACTTCCACCACCTACACTTCCACCACCTACACTTCCACCACCAACACGTCTGGACTGGGATTTAAGCCCCGTCCAGACGCGCTCCGACAAATCACTTGAGTTTGGAAATACTTTTGCCCGGGTGAACACGGATTTAGAATATTGGCTTCTACGGGCAAATGTTAGGTTGAAATGTTAGTCTGTATCCAGTCTACGTACGTTATGCAGTAATTAAGCAAGATAAATCTTGTTCACAAGTTATTTGCCTATACTGGTAAAGATATATTAAAGCATGGTTGCCTTTTTTTCGGATATCCATGGTGGTATCTGAACAACTGCCCTCTTAGTAATATTATTAGTTAGATAGTTCAGAAATATTAAGTATAGGTTATAAGTTGCATTCATTATACTATATAACTTATGCTATACATTTTTTACTATTGAACATCACCTAGGGAAATAGTTTGATATCTTATATGAAAACTAATATAACTCATAACTCCATTTTATATCAATTTTTGTCATGTTATTGGATAACTTCATAGATTCACTTTATTTATACCTATATGATAAATCATCATATTTATAGTTTCAGTTTAATATTTTCTAAATTCTTCTTTCATTTTATTATGGTTTGGATAATAGAATAATGTTTTTTCTTTTGACCTATATAGGTACATTAGGAGATTTATGTTAAAATTCTTCATATTTTTTTTTTTTTTCATTTATATAATTCTCTAATTTTAGTTCGAATTTTTTTATCACACTCCTATTAATTGGAACTATCAAAAAAATTCGTTCACAAACGTTCATTACAATTTTGATAATAAAATATATAGGGTTTTTGATGCACTGTTTATTAATAAGATAGAATCCAGAAACTAACAACAAAATTTTAAGGAAATTTATTTGATAACGATAAGTTTTGAAAAATCAATGTCCTGACCGTCGAACGTTCTAGTATCTTTTCATCTCATCAAAAACGAATTAAACAGTCATTAGGTACCGAAAAACAAGCTCAACATTCTCAACAATACTGTTCATATTCAGAAGGATCCAAGTCAGTCAGCAATGTTCCATCAGCGCATGTAGGAGATCCACCTAGTGTCACTTTCACCAGGTATTCAGGGTTTAGAATAATCCAGGCCAAGTCACAACCACAGTCTAGTGGATTGTCTGGGGAAAGTTAAAAGAATAGTCATTGAAGAAAGCAAAACACACGAACTTTTTATCATCATGAAGATATAAACAGTAAATCACTTAGTTAATGCAAATCATTCAATTAATTCTAAAATGAAAATTGTTGGCGAAATAAATATTTCAATTATATATAAATTTATTTGAAAGTCTGATTTTGTTTAAATATTTCAGTAAATTTGGGATCACTTCATTCAAAATCTCTTAGTGAATTCATCGTGTGAACACAACACCACAGGCACCGGAAAGGTATAGCATGTCTATGAGGAAGAGCAAGCTGATCACCTAAATTCTTTATATGAAAAAACTCTGGTTAATTTCTAATCTAAAATAAATATTCCAGAACAGAAATTTACTCTATATATAATAAGTGATATTGGCTTGTAGGATTCAGGTCGATTATTTAGATTATTTATTTCTGATTTCTTTAGTTCCTCTTTAAACTGGACTATATTTTAATTATATAATTTCTCATATTTGGATAAACTTGCACAAGCTAGAAGCCTTTCTTGCGTAAACCGAATTAGCATCATTTGAAAATGTTCTCTGTACGTCTAATATTATAATTGAATTTCAAATGATATCTCTGAAATTGTGAATTAGGTTAAACCCTCGCCATGAAAGGAGATGAAAGATAGAAAAGGCTTGAAAATTCATTTTTCTCGTATTATAGTATTTTCATAAGTTTGTATGTGTTTTTGAAGTTTTTTTTTACTCTGTGCCGTTTTCGTTTTCAATAAAGTATTAGTATTATTAGAAATAATAAAGAAATTACTGTAAACTCTGAGTTCATAAATGTAAGGCATCAGAAATCCAAAGACTGAGACATCAATCTTCTTCAAGAGGTTGTCATGAAGGTAAATCACCAATGAATTCACTGCTGTGGAAGAGAAAGAAACATTAATTGTAAATAAAATCATCTGTCAAGCATCCATGTAATCCAATCTTTTCTACTTTTTCAATATGTAATTAAGAAAATGTATCATCCATTAATTGTCTAATTATTTATTAACTTACCCGGCTCTCCTGTCAAAGCGAATGATCCGGTCTCAATTGTCTCCAATCCATTACCGTATAATTGATACTTATATCCATTACTCGTGATGGGATGATATTATTAACATATAAACTTAAGTACCTCAGGTTTGGAATCTCATCGAATGTTCCTATGAGAAAAAAAGTTATTAAATTTAAGTAATATTATTTTATAATAATAATAAATTTTCAAGAAATATTATAATTTTAATGCCAAATATTGATTTATCAATCTTTAGCTTTGATTAAAATATTTTTTTCACTGGAGTAGCTTTCAAGTATCCATGATTTGTATTAACTAAACCTATAACAGGTTTTTATTTCGTTTGATTTAAAAAAAATATTCTATTATATCTTAATAAAAACTAAAATATAATAACAGTTGTTGTTTTGTAGTAGTAATTAATGCTTATATCTTGAGATTATAATTATAGGATTACAAGTAAGTTCACCGTCCTCAATTCACCGCATGGTAAGTTTACTGCAACCCAAATCACCGCATGGTAAGTTCATCGCCAACCATTCACCACCGGAAAGTTCACCGCACTCAATTCAGCGCATGGTAAGCTTATTGCACTCAATTCACCGCATGGTAAGCTTATTGCACTCAATTCACCGCATGGTAAGCTTATTGCACTCAATTCACCGCATGGTAAGCTTATTGCACTCAATTCACCGCATGGTAAGCTTATCGCACTCAATTTTTCGCATCAAGTTCACTGTAACTCAATTCACCGAGAGGTAAATTCATCGCATTTAGAATTTTATTTTAGTACTATGTGTTGATAATTCTTTTGAATTAATGTCAAGAGAAGGGAATGACAACTGAATGAATCGATTGTTATTAATAAAGAATATGTTATTTATATAATATTTCCCCATCAATATATTTTTCAATAATAATTTCTTTGTTAGTTTTTGTTCATGCTTGATGCATTTTTAACAATTCCATATTTTAGGAAGTACAAACGTCGTTTGCTCATTAAATGCCCAGTGTCAACCGTCGACATTATTATTGGTATATGGTCAACTTTGCGATAGCAAAAACTAACTAGATGACAGGCACTCATAGAGCGCATACCTTCGCCGCCGATTATAAATGACCTTGACTTTTAACCTGTTCGCTCCTAAAATCTAATAAACTAGTTCTGGGATAATGACCACCGTCCCACAAAATTTCAATTAATTTGGTTGAATACTTTTTAGTTATTGAGTTATAAATGACCTTGACCTTTGACCTACTCACTCCCAAAATCTGATAAAAACTAGTTCCTTGATATTGAACAATTGTTCCACCAAATTTTAGGAAAAATTGGTTTGAATTTTTTTGAGTTATTAAGTTATAAATGATCTTGACCTTGACCGGATCGCTCTCAACATTTTACCACATGGTTGCTGAATATTGGCTCATCGTCCCACCCGTTTTGAAGCAATTTTTGAGTTACAATATTACCTTCCGTGATCTGTTAAGGTAAAATAAACAACTGAAATCCGCAGAAAAACAAGCAACCTAATTTGAAATATAGTCCTTTGTTAATCATCTTTGTAATCATTCTTTCAGTAATCTTTTGAATTATATTGTTTATGCGATGAACTTACCTGCCCTACCAGCCCTACGGTGAATTGAGTTGCGATGAACTCATCATGCGGTCAATTGAGGGCGGTAAACTAGTAGGTGGTGAATTGAGAGCGAGAACATTTTTGTGGTGAATTGAGAGCGAGACCATTTCGGTGGTGAATTTATGGCAGTGAACTTACCACACACCTAATTATAGATATGCTGCATTAATTAACAATTGGCTTCAATAATGATATAAATAATTACCTGGAATCATTTCGTATATTTGTGCGGTTCCGAAACTAAGATCCGTTATACTCTTACTCTTAATTGCAGAAACTGATGTCAAATTAGAGAAAGTCATGTAAAAAGTGTTTATCTTGTCACTAAGTGGAGGCGGAGGGAAGAAAAGTGATGATAGGTTTGTAGTATTCCTAAGTTGAACATACTCAAGATCGGCACTGGAACATGACTCGTAGAAGACATCACTAATTTCTACCAGTGGAAATGGTGCAGGAAGTAAAAAGTACCGAAGGAACTTCACACCTCCGCAAGTGAAATTGAGAGCTGTTAGAGAATCAGAGGAATTCATTCTGAATTCATAGAAATCAGTCACAGGGAATTCTTTCGCTAAGATGTTGGCGAGTTCTTCATCAGACGATATGTCAGTACAGTCCAGAGTTAGTTGCCCTAAATCTGAATTGTTAATACAGGCACACGGAGCAATTTCTGCTTCATTCGGACATGGGAAAGAGCGGGGTTCTTCAAGACGGGTTCCATTGATGTGAAATTCAGTTAAGGATTCACTGGCAATGAGAGAAATAATTCTTGACAGAGCAAGTAATTGAATAACGAAGAAACACATCATCAAAGCAACACTGTCGTCAGATAAAGCAACGATTGTATCTTTTATAAGCTTTATCGAAGAACAGATTTTTCATTTCTCACGGATGCACGATAACAATAATTATATGCATCATCTGTGTTATCTTCTTGTAATAATTTAGTCTGATTATATATGGAATATTCTTCTTTCTGTAGTCTTAGGAGTTAAGAGTGTAATTCAATGCTAATGAATCGGGTTGTTACTGTATGATTATAGACGAAACGTAATTAAATGGCATCGAATACTATATACCGCTAGTGCATAACGATTCAATATAATTTAATCATCTCCGTCTATTATCCTTCTTGGATCTATAAATATAGAAGCATATTGTCACAGCCTTACTAATGAAATAGTTGAATGTTTTAGAATATCTATAATTTTAGAATAGGTGGTAAGAATTTCTAACAGATTTTGGTGTCGGAACACAAACACCAAAGGTTATAGGGTTTAAACAAGACAGTAAAGAGTTAAAAGTATTTCAAAATGTCAATATCTGACAAATACCACACTATTTAATTGTAAAACACGGTAAACAATAAGTGATTTAAATTTATAAAAATTCAAGATTAGATTTTCGTTCAATCATTTCTCGTCATAGGTAGATGATCTTTTTCGTTAAATCATATCTTGTCATATATGTATGTAGATGATATTTTTTATCATAGACTAAAATCTCTGTTCCAAAAACAACACTCTGCGTTTGTAATTTTCTCACTGGGTTCACTGAGTCTAAAGATCACGTATTTTCTACTCCAAATTATTTATTTATCAAACCTAACCTTTCCTTTGCATTAAAGATGAACAGAAGCGGCTTCCCTTTTAATATTTATAATATTATTAAATGTAGTTTTAAGAAAATACAAAATAAGTAGGTACGTGGGATGCCAAGTCTTTTATCATCTTGCATAAATAATCTAAGTAGGCATATTATATTCCAATATTAATTATATATCACATCGAAAGTATGGAAATAATAAATATTGAAAGGACTCTGTTTTCAAATGAAGATTTAGTTTATATAATATTGAACATTTATATATTTCTACTGTTTGTAATTTAGTTGGTATTTGTTAGACAAATATAATTGAACTTGAATAAGGGTTTAGCCGTTTGATTTACTGAAAGGTTCTAATACAGTTTATATAATGTCAATTAATAGACACCTTTTACAATTTTACACTCTTCAATTGCCTTTGAAATGTTCTTTTTGTGTTGCTGTTATGACGTCACGTACACAAAATACCTAGATTGTCCTTACTATATCTATTCTATGTTCAAATCTGCTTACTAATTTGAAACCCAGATGGCGCCACAACGCACTTTTGAAACAAAAATTTGATAGAGTGGTGTATCTTACTGTAGTATACCTACTATCTTTACTTAGGAATTACTATTCCGAAAAGATATTTAGTTTGAAAATATCTACGCATCACCCTGTATTTTAATATCCAAACGAAAACTAAAACTTTAACGGGTTTCATGGGAAAGAAAAAGGTCTATAATACTGTGTTGATATCCTATTTACTCCTCTGAAAGCTTATTAATGAGATGAAAAGAGTATCAATGCAGAGCCAGTGTCTCTGTGGACCAATTTATCGGTGTCGGAAAAAGCTGCTACTTTCATCAGAGTATTTACGGAAAGGGCACAGCCTCATTTACATATTGAATGGGCTACCTATCTTGATGTAAGTAGTATCGTTTCCTTTATGGTCTGGTCAATGCCCTTGCCATTTCTCCATGGCTCTTATCATTAAATATTGGAACACACTCATGAAATCATATTTATATATAGCTCAGTTTGCGTCGAATGATATTATTAATATTTAGTTTGCCATCAAGGTTATGGCCGATGCTCTCGAAAATACAGTAATGGCGCAGATTTGTTCTCGTTTGCTGAGCAGAAACAATATCATTAGGAGCAGTCGTGACCTTCTACTTCTCATTTGTGTTAGGTTCTACAGGGAAAGACGTAAAGTCACATCAGGAGGTCAGTTTGGATTGATGAGATCTACTCTGAGAGAAGAATTACATCAGCTATCGCATAATGTCTGTGTTATGTAATATATGTAATGGCTACTGTGTACAGTTTTATAGTTAGAGATAAATAAGAGTAAGAATTGAGACCTGGGAACCATGGAATAACTACTGAAGAATATAAGCAAAGATATTATACTACAATAAGATACACTACTCTCGCCAATTTCTGGTTTCAAAAGCGGGAACTAGAATTGAAATATAGTAAGGACATCGAGGTATGTTGTGTGCGTGACCTCATGACAGCATCACTTAAAATCATATTTAAAACAATTGAAGAAGATAAATTTGTAAAAAAATATATATTAATTTATATAATATAATAAATAAACATATATTAAATAAATTATTTAACCTGTTAGACCCTTAATTTTCTCTTCAAATTTGTTCCCTTGCTTATGTCACGTCACAAATCACTCAATAATATTATTGTCGCAACCTATCAATATTTGTATTCCTAGTACAGGGTACGTATTGAAGAGTAAAGCTTTGTGAGCTGTTGTCACAAATCGAGACATTTGTGACCATGACGTCAACAAGGCAACACACATAAATAGAAAATTTACAGAAATAGAATAACATGAATTGATTCATCACTGTTTCTTATAATGGAAATAAATAAACAGTTTTTATAATGTTACGTTCTTCGATTTTCTTAAATATGATTTTAGAGTGCTGCTGTTATGCTTACTATATTTCAATTATAGTTAACGTTTTCGAAACCAAGTAGCAGAGAAAATGTTTGAATTCCGATTAAGGAATTTAATTCTTCATTTTCATTGTTGATTTTTTTAATTACTTTCATCATGATATTTTTTCATTAATCAGGTCTTTTCAATCTTACTCTGAAAGTGACAATAAAGTCTTTTATTCATTTTCATATAATGAAATTTATATAGTGCAAGTTACCGATCTTGAGCTATACTAAGATTGCGCGAAACGTTTTTAAGATCCTGAAAAAAAATCCTCCATAGTGAAAACACGCACTGCTCGAATGAATGGTAGGAAATGAACTACTCTCTATAGTTGGAGAATACAGGTTTCGTAGAAATTAAGGTAGCCGGGAAACTGCTCGATAATAATTGCACGTACGAACAATTGCTCGAACGACTAATAACTCGAATGAACAATTGCTCAAATGAAAAATTCTCGAATGAACAATTGCTCAAATGAAAAATTCTCGAATGAACAATAGCTCAAATGAACAATTGCTCGAATGAACAATTGCTCGAATGAACAATTGCTCGAATGAACAATTGCTCAAATGGACAAATACTCGAATGAAGAATAATGCTCGAATGAACAATTGCTCCGATTGAACAATTGCTCGAACAAACAATTACTCGTCTAAACAATTGTTCGAAAGATCAATCTCTCAGATAACTAATAAAAATTGAAATATATATACGTATTATTAATCATTAATTAGAGATACGGATTGTTAGGTGCAGATAATCGATGTGATTCAACCACATTATTAACTGACTTTCAACAATTAATCGAATGAACAATTGTCCGAATGATCAGTTGCTAAAATAATGAAATTTAGAATAATTAATAGCCTAATTTAAATGAAGAGGAAAAGTCAACAAGATAAGGAGTAGCTACAGAAAATAGAATTCTAATTTTCCCGGATAAAATGCCTCCCTCCTGTGATCGGCAGTTCCTATAGCCCGAGTTGCTAAAATGTACCAACCCAAACCTAACACGATAAGAACATCTCACCGGAACCTAACGAGTGCAAGACACTTAAGAGTATGGCTTCCACTGACGGGTAGAATCCCCCATATATGGAAGAAAGCGCACTGTTTGAAGGACTTAGCCATGGTGTCTGTGTACATAGATACGCTAGTTGGAAATTACAGTTAAGGTACCAAGATACATTATAGGAAATTGATAAAACACTCAACCAACTCTAGTGCAATCTCTAGGTAGCCGCGATCGCTAATTCATGCACGAGACCCTTTAACGATCCTAGAAAACGATTAGTGTCGCCTGAAGGAATTCCTCCAGGCTTGGTAAAACGGATCCCAAATAGAGAAGGCCATTTCTAGGGGTGTAGGACATGAGCCCCCTCCTCCTATACGTTAAATAATCATGAAGCGTGCAGTACCATCTATTTTGATAGATTATAAGTTATCTTATTTTATTTATGTATATAAAGATAAAAAAGGGGGGTTCGTTTCCGAAGGGCTTATGTCTGTACCCTCCTTGAACACCCCGGTAGTCGATCCTGCAGTGGACTGCACTGATGGGAGCACTTAGCGTTAGTGGGCGTCCTCGTTCAGCGCCTGAAGGAATTCCTTCAGGCCTGACTGGTCATGAATGGCCCGCTTTAATCGGTAAACTGCACGGAACATATGCACTGTGCAGTATGCACTGTGCAGGGTTATGGTGATATTCCTGAACTTGTTTTAGAATAACATTGAAAAATATTCTTTTCGTAGACGAGTAAAATTTGTAAAATCCTCTATAGATTTTACGACTATTCCTATTGACCAGAGGTCAAAATTAAACCTGAATAGGAAAATAAATATTGGTGAAAAAATATTTCTTTAAAATCAAATACTTGAATATTTTTCACATTCTCCAGCAACACAACCATTCTCCCATTTTCATTAAAAAATAATTTATTTACTAACTTCTTTCCAAAATGAAACAATAATGATTTTAATAAATGTATTTGCATGATAAAAATTTGAGATTATTAATTTATTATAAGTTAGAAAACTTGGTTCTCTGAGATACCGTGACTCTTTTTGTTATCATAGACCAGTATTGGACTTCACTGGAACGTTATGGCAACCAAATTAGCCATTCAGTTGCCATAAACCTCCATATTTTATGACAATTCATGAATAATAGAAACCTGATATGAATCTTAGTTTTTGTTTAGGAAATAATACAGTCTATAGGTTATGGAAGGCTGAATATATTTATTTGGAAGATATTTAAAGTGAAAAGTACAATTTCAAGCATTGTCCTTTATTTTCAAAATACAAAATCAAAATGTTCTCATGTTGAATTATTTAGAACTGTAATTATATCTAAATTATAATTAGTTTGATTAATAACAATAGATAAAAAGATTTTTATAACTTGAAAACAACCCTATCATTACTAAAGATGATAAATATAGAGTAAATTAAAACAGTTTTCATAGAACCGATTCAAATTAATGCTATAAAATAATGAATATTATCAAATAAATAATATGATATGATCATTGATTAGTTGTTTTCCATTATAGAATGACTTTATTGGTCAGTTTTATCGGCAGCTATTTGTTCCTAACGGCGTTATTTTGACTTTCTGGGGTCGTTTTGTTCCTAATGTTTCGATTTCTATCCCATCTGGTGACAGCTTTCTGCCCTAATGGTGTGACGTAAACACTAACTTATTGATCTAATCAGAAAACTTTCTGTAAAAAAAACAACCAATTCACGTGGTAGGATGTTTCAGATTATTTTATAATATTGAAGATGGAAGGAAAATGGTGGGGACTTTTAACAATTATAATTGGTATATTCGCCTTCTGGAAATGAGGAATCTGCAAACAGAGTAATTATCATTCCAGATTTTCTTTTCTGTGACGGTACAGTTATATATACTACACAGACAAGATTTTATTGTCTAGACTGTGTTTCTATTTGTCTGTGAAGCGAATCCGAAGACACACTGTTTGCATTATCCCAATTAGTTTGAAATGCAGGGACTGTTTCAGTTTTTGGGAAGCAAATACACAGTCCTTTAAATCAGAGTGAATTGCAAGCGAAATGACTCCAGAAAAATGTTTCTATTTCATCTTTTCTTCTTCTTTCTAAAGGACATTCAATTTCCGAACAACAGACTCAACAAAATCAACCTTTCAGCGCCAGAAATATTCACTGATAAAGTGTTGATTTATCTATTAGTTGATTACAATAAATTTATCATTTTATTAGTACATATAATTTATCATTATCTTGTTCATTTTATTATCTCATTTCTAAGTTTATTATTGTATTATTAAATTTAGTAGTTTACTATAAAATAAAATAATTATATATTTTTTAAATGTAAGTTTTTCCTTCTTCAATAAGCAGAATATCCCAATTTATAAAAATATCATATGACCATTTTCCTTCCTGACTGTTTTATCGAAGTCCTTTGTATCTATTTTCTTTGACATCAATATCACCCATTTTTAAATTTCCAATTATACAATATATGGAAAATAAAACATGCTAAAATTTATTTGCACACTAACTTCACAGTTCGAAAAAGACATTTACTATCTAACCTCTAAAACTCTGGTCATTTTATTTCTAAAGTTACTACACAACCACACACACACTCTCTCTTTAGCACAACACAACCACACACACTCTCTCTATGGCACAACACAAGCACACACACTCTCTCTATGGCACAACACAACCACACACACTCTCTATGGCACAACACAAGCACACACACACTCTCTTCAGTACAACACAAGCACACACTTTCTCTTTAGCACAATTCAAGCACACACACTCTCTCTTTAGTACAACACAAGCACACACACTTTCTCTTTAGCACAACACAAGCACACACACTTTCTCTTTAGCACAACACAAGCACACACACTCTCTCTTTAGTACAACACAAGCACACACACTTTCTCTTTAGCACAACACAAGCACACACACTTTCTCTTTAGCACAACACAAGCACACACACTCTCTCTTTAGTACAACACAAGCACACACACACTCTCTCTCCAATCTCTTCAGTAAAGATTCTGTCTGATGGCAGAACTAATCGGGGTTAATTCCTAAATCCCTTTTCTCCCAGCTCTCGCCTGTTGAGATTATTTTCCTAGGGTTCAGTTGGGGGAACCGTGATCCACCATGAGTCTAAAACTCTGACTCCTCTGATGGTGAAGCCTGTGTACCAAGTCTTAGACCTGGTGTATGGGATGAGATGACATTGAGGGAGGGTCAAAAGTGTTCACTTGCTGCACTGAGATCACCCATGGATGGGCGTATGGCTCCTTTTGTGTGATAGCTTTTCTTTTTAACTTCTTGTGACCCAAGCAAACACACACTCTCTCTCTTTCTTCAGCACAAGCACAAGCATGCACTCTCTTTCTGCAGCACAAGCACGCACTCTCTTTCATCAGCACAAGCACGCACTCTATTTGTGCAGCACAAACACAAGCAAACTTGTTATTGCAACAAGCGAAAACTGTGAAATAGTTTGACTGTTTTCTGAGACTAATTTGGTGGTAAACATTATTAGGCATCTCGTGAGAAATGAATGGTGCTAAGGCTTATTGTAAATAATAACATTGTTATTTTCAGTCACCAGCTAAATGAGTTTTCAGTCACCAGCTAAATGAGTTTTCAGTCACCAGCTAAATGAGTTTTCAGTCACCAGCTAAATGAGTTTTCAGTCACCAGCTAAATGAGTTTTCAGTCACCAGCTAAATGAGTTTTCAGTCACCAGCTAAATGAGTTTTCAGTCACCAGCTAAATGAGTTTTCAGTCACCAGCTAAATGAGTTTCAGTCACCAGCTAAATGAGTTTTCAGTCACTCAGCTAAATGAGTTTTCAGTCACCAGCTAAATGAGTTCAGTCACCAGCTAAATGAGTTTGGTTCATTTTCAGCTCTATTTAGTACAGTAACATCATAATTATATAGGGATAATTAAATTGCCTCGTTTCCCCGTTCAAATCTAGACTAGGTGGTTTATTGGTTGTTTTTATCACTAATTTCGAAATCGAAGTAGTGTTTAAAACATATATTCACCCTTTTATCGCTCTTGTGAACATATAAATCAAGTAAACAGATTATGAAAACCTGTTTGCTGGACAGTGAAGGCTTAAGAAGTTAATTCATTTTTCGAATTCACAATTTCAGTTATGTAAATTCCCAGTTATCGAACGGTTCCACATTTTCGGACATATAAGAAAAAAATATGGGATAATTATTATTTAACTGTTATTTTTAATTGGTATCCTTCGGGTATCATGGATACCAATTAATGATAGTAGGTGAACAATAATAATTACATATTTTTTCTTACGTGTCCGACAGTGTGAAACCGTTCGATAACTCAGTTTTTTACCCTCTTCTATTAGTTTCAAAATTCACTTTCTCATTGTTGTTAGCGTGAGGTTCATTTCGAAAGTTAGTGCAATTCATCACTCTTGAGTTACTGAAGTTAGAGGTTCCATATCTCCTCCTCAGCTTTTTTCATTTCCAGGCCAACATATGAGCTAGTGTTACCTGGTGGGAAATTTACAATCTGCAGATCGTCTATTATTGTCAAATACGGTGGTAGGTGATTTTGTTCATGGAGCCACTTTCCTTTCTGACTGTTTCTTCTAGTCCCTTGTACTTGAATTCCTTTTTGATGTGAGTGATGTTGCCTTTGGTTCCGATGAAGATCTTAAGCTCTTGCAAAAAAAAAAAAAAAAAAAATCAGGTAAGGAAATTATCGGTAAAATTTTAAACATCTTATTTTCTATATTATACATATAAAAATTCTTGATTTATACTAATCCGTAAGATTTTCACACTATATGAAATAAAGTAAAGCGATCGAGAATAATGACATGAAAAATGTATTGTCTAAATAACAATGCCAGGACAATTTTGATCCTTGAAACATTTTTACCATATTTGATCAACTTATTTCTTTCCCTATATTATAAGATTTTTGACTTTTTAGAGTAAAAAGAATAATTTAGTTACAATATCCATATTGAATACGCATTTATATACAATTCTTAATCCATTATATTAATGAAATTCTAAATGAATAAGCAGCATATACTGACTGTACTAGTAATATATAATAAATACAAAATTCTTAAAATCTAAAAAAAATTTAAACTAAAACATTCTCTTTATAATGAGATCAAGATACATTAACTTACCATGACCGGACAATTGCCACCCGCGGACAAATGCCACCCGCGGACAATTGACACCCTCGGACAGTTGCCACCCGGACAATTGCCACCCGGACAATTGCCACCCAAATATTTATTATCAGGCCACTTAACTTTAAAAATGGAGATGAAATATGTATATTATTTTGTACGATTAATTATTATTTGTATACATTATAAGCTAAGAAAATTCATTACACATTTAATATTTTCCTTTTTAAGTGACTGCATTCACAGAGTAGCTTTTCTGCATCCATGAGCATTGTCACCCACGGTGGTAGATGACTTTGTTCATGGAGCCACTTTCCTTTCTGACTGCTTCTTCAAGTCCCTTGTATTTAATTTCCTTTTGATGTCAGTGATATAGTCATTAGTAAACCAAATTTCTGGAGCAGACGATATTCCATTAATAGAATTAAAATATCTCGCCCGGAATAGGTCTTTATTTATATTATTTGCTAAAGGAAAAACAATAGGTATTTATATTACTACCCAGTAATATAATTTACAAGTTAAGAATCCTGACAATATAATTAGGGTTGTGACAATATGTTTTTAAAATCCTAAATCCTGAAAATGCTATAGACGAAGGGAATTAAACAGTTTTGAATCGTTCTAAAGAAGTGGTAAATAGTATTCAATAACCTAAGATTTAAAAAAATATTATATTAAAAAGCACATTCAGAAACCGAATAATATTTTTTTTTATCTGATATTGTATATAATTAATAATTAATCGTACAACAATAATATACATATTTTATCACCACTTTTAAAGTTAAGAGGCCTGATATTAATTATTTGGGTGGCAATTATCCGCGGGTGGCAATTGTCCGCGGTTGGCAATTGTCCTAGCACCTAACTTACAAGTTAATTGTATCTTGAATAAGATGGTATACAATAAATAAGTTATTTGACTAAAAAAAACTTAGGTTTATTATTAAATTAAGATACAGAAAGTATTTATAACTCTGATAGCACCACATCGTCTCATTTCAATTTAGTCTGTCTTCATTGCCGTATGTACAGAGCTATTCAATATTCTGATTGGAAAGAAGAACAACCATTCGGCTCTCATACGGAGATTTATTGCACCCAATTTCATTATATAGAAATAGAAACTGATAAGTTTTATGATAAAACATTCTCAAGAGGTTTATAATTAATAACAATCTCACCTACCACTCAGTCTGATTAAATGTTAGGCCTAGAAATACCATGGATATAACCTGGTTAAAAAACCTTGATATCCTAATTAGTGTACTCCTGCCTACAAAAATGAAGCCATATATCAATTTAATAAACTCTGATCAAAATTCTAATTCATATAATAACTGTTGGCCCTGGCTACATTTTTTACTCCAATAATTTTTAATCAATAAAATAAAACTTTTTATTGAAGCCAGTTATTGAGTTTATATCAGAATAATTTCGACAGAACTTGCCATACGAGCACCAACAATTTAAATATCTCTAACAATAACTATTAAACAATTAAACCCTTCACTTTTTACCCAATCGTAAGAAAAACATTAATAAAATATGTCAAACTTCCCTTAATTAACATATAATAATTTCAAAAGATATTGTGCCAAAATGATAACTGCGTCCATTTTTTCAGGAGTATCGACCCAACATTAAAATAAAATGTGGTAAGGGGATTGTATTTTCACATAGAGAACATGTGTTCCATATCGAAACTTATGTATGTATGTCATCAATACAATGGAGCACAACATCTGCTCTCAGTATTTACCTTACCTCTGTGCTGAGTGAAGTTGGAATTTAGAAAGTGTTTCTAAGCTAAATTTTTTTACAATTTTTATACAGATTTCTGTAGAAATATGAAGATGAGTCAATGCAAGTTTCATCATTTCTTCAAATTGACGTGTCTTAGACATTGTTGACGTCTCTTTTTAGCATTGTGACGTGTCTTTTTAGCATTGTGACGTGTCTTTTTAGCTTTGTGACTTGTTTTAAGCTATCGTGTCTTCAGTAGTTTTTGATGATGTGTCTTCAGTAGTTTTTGACGTGTCTTCAGTAGTTTTTGACGTGTCTTCAGTAGTTTTTGACGTGTCTTCAGTAGTTTTTGACGTGTCTTCAGTAGTTTTTGATGATGTGTCTTCAGTAGTTTTTGATGTGTCTTCAGTAGTTTTTGATGTGTCTTCAGTAGTTTTTGACGTGTCTTCAGTAGTTTTTGACGTGTCTTCAGTAGTTTTTGACGTGTCTTCAGTAGTTTTTGATGATGTGTCTTCAGTAGTTTTTGATGTGTCTTCAGTAGTTTTTGACGTGTCTTCAGTAGTTTTTGACGTGTCTTCAGTAGTTTTTGACGTGTCTTCAGTAGTTTTTGACGTGTCTTCAGTAGTTTTTGATGATGTGTCTTCAGTAGTTTTTGACGTGTCTTCAGTAGTTTTTGATGATGTGTCTTCAGTAGTTTTTGATGTGTCTTCAGTAGTTTTTGATGTGTCTTCAGTAGTTTTTGACGTGTCTTCAGTAGTTTTTGACGTGTCTTCAGTAGTTTTTGACGTGTCTTCAGTAGTTTTTGACGTGTCTTCAGTAGTTTTTGACGTGTCTTCAGTAGTTTTTGACGTGTCTTCAGTAGTTTTTGACGTGTCTTCAGTAGTTTTTGACGTGTCTTCAGTAGTTTTTGACGTGTCTTCAGTAGTTTTTGACGTGTCTTCAGTAGTTTTTGATGTATCTTCAGTAGTTTTTGATGTATCTTCAGTAGTTTTTGATGTATCTTCAGCAATCAGCTACTTCATGGTGTGTCAATTTCTGGTTAACAGAAAAAGTAGTGGCAGAAATCGTCAAATCAAGAAGTATCTTCGAAAAAAGTAAATCTATCCAAACGGAAATAGGTAGTTTAAAGTTTAAAATATCCTACTCTCATAACCATGTCAAAATAAACTAAGAAAGTTGAATCAAACAAAGCTTTAGAGATTCTCCATTTTAACTACAAATCAATTAGCGGTGATTAGTTCGTATTCCAACCAGTTGCTGGAGGAATAAATATCCTTTTTATTATGAAAAGTGCTTTAAATAACTACGAATGGAAAACACAATAAGAGAAGCGTGGGTTAAATCAGGAATCTTCGATAAAACTCAGTCAGGGTATTCTTTCTTGCAGGAATGAATATTCCTGAACGACAGAGAAAAATATCAATGATACTGTTCAGGCTGATTTTTTATGATTATTATTATAATAATACTGTATTATCGGATTGTTGAGGGTATTCCTTATTGGAGATCCTTGTTTTCATTCATATTTTTCTAATTATTCAAAATATTTCCAATGTATTTAACAATGAAATTCTTTCGTTCAATTGTTAGCGTGGTTATAAAATTCCGAGCGGCCATTTAATTACGTCGGTTACTGTTTGTCCGAAAACAAAAATCAATTTGTTCAATTTACTGCTTCCATTACTTTTCAAATAAATTATTTTAATTTAACATACTCCATTTAAATTATCGATATGACAAAATATAAAACAATATGTCAAATAAACATTGTTTATAACAATGGAGGAGTTAAATGAATTAAGTTACAACATGGTGGTTAAACGTTGGAGGTCGGGGGTTTATATTGTCACGGTTCAAACACCAGAGGGTTTACTTCTGGTGTTTTACATGAAGTACTGATGAGACCTGGATGGGGGAGTCATGAGCAGGGTTGTGACAATATGCATTTGTAATCATAGATCTTACGAATATCATAGACGAAACGAAAGGAAATGGTATCGAATACTTCATACCGCTGGTTTAGAACGATTCAATAGTCTTTAATTCACTCCGTCTATACTATTTTCGGGATCTATGATCTTAAACGCATATTGTCGCAACCCTAGGACTCATGAGTTCCTGTTAAATAGGGTACGACAAGAAACTCTTGTGGCTCATATTCCAGTCTGGTAATTATATGAGAAATGTTGGTTGGTGTTATTTTGGCTCGTAATTCGATTTAAAAGATTGGAAGGTGGTTAGAGAATAGGAAAAAAGTTCTGAGGTAATAAACAGAGAATACGTGAGTAATTTATATTCGAGAATTAGTTTATGGATACATAGTACCTACTTATAATCTTCATTATACGTTGAATGTTCATTGTACATAACACTTTCTTTATAAAGAGTTGTTTCTGTCAATTAAGGTTGTGACAATTTGCTTTTCTAAATCATAGATCTTAAGAATATCACCGCTGGTGTAGAGCCATTCAATTCTCTCCGTCTGTAATATTTTCGGGATTTATGATTATAAAAGCATATTGTCACAACCTTAGTTATTACAAAAAATAAAAAATTATACATTAGAGCAGAGTTCCAGCGCATGTTTTCTCAGTGTAGCTCAGTATACCAAACTACGTCAAACTGTTACGAAATTATGGGTGATTGATAGACTGTAGCAGAACTGATTGATCTCAAGAGGAGGCATTTCTTAGATCTAAAAATACGAACTGGAGGTGAAACCAAAGCAGTGTCGATATACGTAATCCTTTTCAATTTACTGCTGACGTCAACTGATTGAGTGACGCTACAGCTACCATTTTTCTTTCTACCTTAGAATTTGTTCTCCGGATTGGCAATTTTGTTACTCCAAACACGTATATCTACTAGCTACAATATTTTACTTGTCAGGACAGTAAAAAATAACTGTTAGAAGTATTCATTTATCCGAAGGAAGTGCTATTTACCAGGTAAAGTGATATTCAAATTATAGAGTAAGTTACGAATAATTGGAAAAGTTTCACAAAAGTAATGATTATTATTTAACTTTTGTTTTTGTAATTGTTATATCATTTTAACTAATATGATTTTATATCATATCATATATCATTTTACATTTATTATATTCAGAGGTATTACAATTTATAAAATTACAATCAACACTTTAATGTATTGTTTCGGATTTTTTAAGTATTTTGATCTAGTTACTCTTTTCCTATGAATTTTCTTTGATTAGAAAAGTTCTACAGAAAATGAAAAGAGGTGTAACTATTCTATATCATAGAATAGTTAAAGTTAGACCTACCTTTTCATTTTGTACATTTATTTACATAAGTATGTTATATAAATATTATAAGATTTTCATTAAAATTTCCATTTAACAATATTCTGAGATTGTTTACCTTCATTAGTGTTTCTTTGAAATGCTTTTAAAAAAACTAACTAAGTTTAAATCCCCAACTAAACTAAATAATGTATCGTTACAATGAACGCTGATCACAATTGAGGACATTTTTCTGTTACATTTACTGGGTGTTGTACGAGCTTTACCTGTACATATATTAATCTAAAATAAGATGCACCAAAGATATAATGCTAAACAATAAGATATACATATGTTATATTTATTTTATCAATATCATATTTATTTTATCAATATCATATTTATTTTATCAATATCATATTTATTTTATCAATATCATATTTATTTTATCAATATCATATTTATTTTATCAATATCATATTTATTTTATCAATATCATATTTATTTTATCAATATCATATTTATTTTATCAATATCATATTTATTTTATCAATATCATATTTATTTTATCAATATCATATTTATTTTATCAATGTCTAAATTGTTTTTTCAATGTTATATTTATTTTATTAATGTCATATTCATTTTATCAATGTCATATTCATTTTATCAATGTCATACTTTTTCATCAATATCATATTTATTTTGTCAATGTCATATTTATTTTAACAATGTCATATTTATTTCATCAATGTCATATTTATTTTGTCAATGTCATAAATATTTTATCAATGTCATATTTATTTTATCAATGTCATATTCATTTTATCAATGTCATACTTTTTCATCAATATCATATTTATTTTGTCAATGTCATATTTATTTTAACAATGTCATATTTATTTCATCAATGTCATATTTATTTTGTCAATGTCATAAATATTTTATCAATGTCATATTTATTTTGTCAATGTCATATTTATTTTAACAATGTCATATTTATTTCATCAATGTCATATTTATTTTGTCAATGTCATAAATATTTTATCAATGTCATATTTATTTTATCAATGTCATAAATATTTTATCAATGTCAGTCAATGAAAAGAAACAAGAAAATGAAGAACCTGCTAATATAAATGTTTACCTACAGATAAATTAGCTCTACAATTTTACAGTAAGCCATTTTATACCTATATTTATAATTGGTTTGTAGACTGAAAGTATTCGCTTTTGAATAAAATATTTAAATTCACAAAAAATATATGACCTTTTTTGTGAAAAAAAAACACGTTCCTACCTTACTCTCTTTTAAGTTCATAATTTTTTTCTGCATGCACTATAGCACCCCTTCATTAATTATTATTATTATGAACAATATAAAGGCACAATATGAGATTTTCAGTGTTGAATATTATAACAGTTTGCCCTTCTTTCTAACTAGGGCAGTGAGTATGTTTACTTGGCAAAAAGCTAGGCAACATATCTCACTCGGGAGAATATTATTCTGCATCATGAAATGCACCCAATTTACAGATGGATGCTTTTTTTTCCCTCAAAATTAAGAATTTCTATTAGGTAGATTATTCTACAAAAAAACATCCCATTTAAATACAATTGAATTGTGTATTTTGATTAATTCTATTTTTAACTTGTGTACGTTTCAAATTGTTGATGAAGGACAAATTTAGGCGTCCCTTTTTTGCACAGGGAATTAGTTGGTCTAATTTAAAAAGGAGATGAATAAAAGTTTCCTGTGTGACCTGTGACGTGAATTGCAGAACATTTCTGCCTCTGTTTCCTGCGTTAATTAGAAAAGGGTTGTGTTTACCCGTGAATGTACACTTTTAATTATATTGTCATTGCAGCAGAAGGAACAATTGTACAATTTAGTTTTTCGTGAAATATTTTTTTTTAAATTATAATAAAACAGTTTATTGTATCAATTAAATAGGATTGTTATTTTCCACGAAAATTTTAAGAATTCCAGTAAAATAATCTAATGAACAAATTTTAACGGAATTACTCATATTTTTAAATAAAAAGAAGGTAACCAAAGAAGTTATGGAGGAACTATCGAAGATTGAGAAAGAACACCCCAACATAAGACATAGAAACATCCAACTCTTCGCAAAAGCATAAATAAGTGTGAACTAGAAACATCACCGTGTTTGGACACTGCGGTTGGCCTTACCAAACGTCGTGATAGACCAGCATTAAATTACTTCACTTCAAATTAAATGAGAAGCAATGATAACAACCACTTACTGTAGGTGTGTGAGTTTTCCACTAAAAATAACGTGTATAAAATATTCCCCATAATATAAATAACTGAATAGGTATAACCATTGTCCTATTTCAGTTCCTTCCACCTCTCCAGAACCGAGTCCATTACTCTTGTCTCAGAGAGTCACAGACTTGATGACTCTTTTATGCAGTCCCTTCTTCATGAAGATGTATAAATGTTCCATTTGCAGGTGCAACCAAATGAGATATGTTTCCATTGTCTCGCGGATAAATGTACTCAACTTTATATGAATTTAAAGGCAATCTCTGAGACTTTGAAATGGTGTCTACTATTTGAATATAAAGTTGATGATGCGTATGAAGTCATTCTTAATTATTTAGATTCTACGTATTTCAACTCGCACTTCTACTCGTATTATGTTAAAATATTATATATATAATTAGAGTATTGCTCCTTTTACAATTCCTACTAGATGAGTAATTAGTTGATGCATATCATTTAACACCAGTTAAAAAAAAGTTACGTAATAATATTAAATTTACAATATACTTAATAAATATTAATATAATATAATATTAAATAAATATCCGAAAATGTGGAACCGTCCGATAACTCAGAACTTACCTAACAGCCAAAAATATATCGTAAAAAAAATTGCTCAATGTAACACAATCACGTGAATCAAATTATCAAACTATTTACCCACTTCTAGTGAATGAGAGTTAAGCTATGGTTGAATTTAAATAATTGTTAATCATCCACTACTTTTGAACATTCAAATTTCATCGAAAAGCCTCAACTAAATCTGGTAACAAACACTGCAACACTGAATACGCTAAGTTTTACCTTCAAAACCGTTTTCTTTTATTCTAACTCATAGAAAATGAAATGCTTAAGGAGTAACAATTATATTATATCTACGAGATCTAATAATATCGAGTCGTCAATTTAGTAATAAAAGTGGGGCTTGCCTGTAGTACTATTGGTGTATATAGAGAATATATCCCCTTTCTTATATGATCGAAAATGTGGAAACATCCTATAACTTGGAACTTACCCTACTATCTACACTAACCAAATCAATTCACTTATCTTTTGTCACCATATAATTAAGTGATCTAATTCTAAAGTAGCAATTTGAATTCTTCCACTTTTTGTTACATTTGAAGCTACAAGGAAATTATATCTCCAAAGGAAGGCAAACAGACTTTTTTCTAAGATTGGCACAAAGTAAATATTTGAAAATTCTTAACGTTTGGATTTCAAAGCGTCGGCGAATTTTTCTGACCTTTTCTATCTCTCCAGATTTTCGGAGAAACCGACTGTTTTTATTTAATAAATCATATATCTAATATCTTTAGATATCTAATATTATCAGATATCTAATATCTTTAGGTATCTAATATCTTAGGTACCTAATATCTTAGGTACCTAATATCTTAGGTACCTAATATCTTAGGTACCTAATATCTTTAGGTACCTAAGATATTAGGTATCTAATATCTTTAGATATCTAAGATATTAGGTATCTAATATCTTTAGGTACCTAATATCTTTAGGTACCTAATATCTTTAGGTACCTAATATCTTTAGATATCTAATATCTCTAGGTACCTAATATCTTTAGGTACCTAATATCTTTAGGTACCTAATATCTTTAGGTACCTAATATCTTTAGGTACCTAATATCTTTAGGTACCTAATATCTTTAGGTACCTAATATCTTTAGATATCTAATATCTTTAGATATCTAATATCTAGGTACCTAATATCTTTAGGTACCTAATATCTTTAGGTACCTAATATCTTTAGGTACCTAATATCTTTAGGTACCTAATATCTTCAGATATCTAATATCTTTAGGTACCTAATATCTTTAGGTACCTAATATCTTTAGGTACCTAATATCTTTAGGTACCTAATATCTTTAGGTACCTAATATCTTTAGGTACCTAATATCTTTAGGTACCTAATATCTTTAGGTACCTAATATCTTTAGATATCTAATATCTAGGTACCTAATATCTTTAGGTACCTAATATCTTTAGGTACCTAATATCTTTAGGTACCTAATATCTTTAGGTACCTAATATCTTTAGGTACCTAATATCTTTAGGTACCTAATATCTTTAGGTACCTAATATCTTGCAAAGGAAATATCATGTGACACATCATTAAGGAAAAGGATGCAAGATAGAAATGGCGTTATTTTTATACTGGGAATGGCAGTATTCATACTATTTACTTGGAAAAATGATAGAGGACATTACATTGCAACATTATTCATATATTTATAACTATATACTCATTATATTGCAACATTATTCATATATTTATAACTATATACTCATTATATTGCAACATTATTATACCTTTACACCTAAATATTCATTATAGTTTTCAATGTAATAATTTGGATATAAATATTATTCAAACTGACATCAATTTATAAAAAGTCTAGGGAGTTTATTCATAATGTTCGATTTACTTTTCAATCAAATATAATTCTAGGAGCAAGTGAAGTTAACGGACCAGAGTCCGTTAACTTCACTAGGTTAAATTCTGGTCCGTTAACTTCACTAGGTTAAATTCTGGTCCGTTATCTTTACTAGGTTAAATTCTGGTCCGTTATCTTTACTAGCTTCAATTTTGGTCCGTTAACTTTACTTGGTTATATTATTAATATATGACCAATAATTGGAATAAGAATATAATTTTGGAATCATAGATACCACATTAAAGGATTTAAGCAGAAATATTTCTTTTTTCGAAATATATCACGTTTTTTTATCAATTCTTTCAATTATTAAAATATGCAAAATTAATGTATAATCACTAATATTATCATTTATAAGATTGTATTTTTATAAAATACTAAAGCAAATATTTTTTAAGACTAAGAAATGTTTTCTGGTCCATTATCTTAACCAGCTTCATTTCTGGTCCGTTTCTGGTCCGTTATCTTTACTTGCTCCAAATTATATTCATCAACAATATGATAATTAAATGCACTTTAAAATGATGGATGAATAATATTGTAGTGCAGTTTTCATAGTATATTAAGTGTTGCTTATTTAACACGAAATAGATAAATACTATTTATTATTTATAGTCCCGTAACATCTGTGGGATGAATACCTACCTATTTTACACGGCATCTGGCGTGTAAATTATTTATTGGTGGCATTTGAAAGTAAATGTCTAATCGTCATATTTAAATCACTAAACGATGCTTTTATCAGTAAATTGAGTGACATTTATTCTTTAGTGACATTTATTATATTCACAATATTTAATAAGTGACATTTATTATATTCACAATAGGTTTTTTTTTGTGTCTGCCATTTTAATAATGAAGATACGGCAAATTAAAACTATTTTCATATCTATTTAGTTGACATGTTAAAATTCAATTAACATTCAATTTATCTGGAATCTTAGACGTTGAATTTAAATTTCAGTTTTCCATTATTTAATAAAAAATAATTGGTTCAAGGAGGACTAATTAATAAAATAAAATTCTTAGGTCATTACGACATAAATAATTATATAGAATGAATTTTTCGTATGAAAAAATCTCCTCCTTCCATGATTAAATCTACTTCAAATTGCAATTTGAAATAATTTATTCTGTGATCCTAAAACTGTTCTCTGAAACTGAATTATCAAATCACTGAAACGTCTCCACCAGATGTCGCTGTTGGAAAAAATGTCTAAAAAGAAATTCGTAGGTGTCGGCTAAAAAATCTTCGTCAGGGAAACGTCAAAAAAATACTATTTCTATCATTTCACAAGTAAGATGAGGCTAAATTTAGAGAAAAAACATGTTTTGTTTGCAGTCTGAAGTTTCATTTGACGAATGCAAGGATTTAAAGAAATGAAACGGTGAAATATATTTCAGTTTGAACGTGGATAAGAATAAGAAAATAGTTTAGATGTATTCTTTCGTAGAGTGATTCATAATGAGTGAAATTCAATAAGTTATTTTTCATTCTTATTTGTCCGTAACTGATAATACTATAATGTATAGCAATGTTTGTAACATTGTAACATATTGGCATGTTGCTATAATGTTGAGGCCACATTAATCATCGTTACCCTGTTTCTCTTTTCTAGATGCCTAGTGTCGCCACACATCTTTAATCTTTGTTCTGATTCCCTTGTTGCTTCCTGCCTTCAAGATAAATGTACTATCAGAGAAAAGAGTCACTGTGATGATGTACTATCAGAGAAAAGAGTCACTATGATGATGTACTATCAGAGAAAAGAGTCACTGTGATGATGTACTATCAGAGAAAAGAATCACTGTGATGATGTACTATCAGAGAAAAGAGTCACTGTGATGATGTACTATCAGAGAAAAGAGTTACTGTGATGATGTACTATCAGAGAAAAGAGTCACTGTGATGATGTACTATCAGAGAAAAGAGTCACTGTGATGATGTACTATCAGAGAAAAGAGTTACTGTGATGATGTACTATCAGAGAAAAGAGTCACTGTGATGATGTACTATCAGAGAAAAGAGTCACTGTGATGATGTACTGTCAGAGAAAAGAGTCACTGTGATGATGTACTATCAGAGAAAGAGTCACTGTGATGATGTACTATCAGAGAAAAGAGTTACTGTGATGATGTACTATCAGAGAAAAGAGTCACTGTGATGATGTACTATCAGAGAAAAGAGTCACTGTGATGATGTACTGTCAGAGAAAAGAGTCACTGTGATGATGTACTATCAGAGAAAAGAGTCACTGTGATGATGTACTATCAGAGAAAAGAGTCACTGTGATGATGTACTATCAGAGAAAAGAGTCACTGTGATGATGTACTATCAGAGAAAAGAGTCACTGTGATGATGTACTATCAGAGAAAAGAGTCACTGTGATGATGTACTATCAGAGAAAAGAGTCACTGTGATGATGTACTGTCAGAGAAAAGAGTCACTGTGATGATGTACTGTCAGAGAAAAGAGTCACTGTGATGATGTACTATCAGAGAAAAGAGTCACTGTGATGATGTACTATCAGAGAAAAGAGTCACTGTGATGATGTACTATCAGAGAAAAGAGTCACTGTGATGATGTACTGTCAGAGAAAAGAGTCACTGTGATGATGTACTATCAGAGAAAAGAGTCACTGTGATGATGTACTATCAGAGAAAAGAGTCACTGTGATGATGTACTGTCAGAGAAAAGAGTCACTGTGATGATGTACTATCAGAGAAAAGAGTCACTGTGATGATGTACTATCAGAGAAAAGAGTCACTGTGATGATGCCAATTTTTCAAACCTCAGTTTTTCTAATTTCCTATTATTTTCAATTGTTATAAATTTCTCGTCGTTTGCTGAGATCATTTAAAGTACATACAAGCATTAAAATCAGTAAAGTTTCTTTACGAAAAGTGAAATTAGTGAACTGTTAACAAATCATTACGGGTACACTTTTTTTTACTGTACCTATTTTAACTATAATTAGAATTTAAATTCTGCCTCTTAATTTTTTTAGCCTCTAAAGCCTATTTTTCAAGCTACATTTTTTTTCTACAAAAATGTAGCTTGAAAAAATGCATAATCTAAGTGTAAGTACAAAACATATACATTTATTAAGTCGTATCTGTTTTTCATGCACCGTTTTCTTGGCTGTGGCATGAAAAAAAACGACCATATGAGAGAGGCCTAACTGTGTCCCAGATGATGAGTTATAGACGGCACGTAGAATATCCACATTAATCCATTTTCTTCCATAAGAGGCAAACCAATTAAAGATCTATACTTCAACACCTGAAATCCTGAAGATGAATTCCCACTCCCCAAATATCCAGACTGTTTACAGACAAGGGACACTGGAGCAGATTTACGAGTTTCTGTACGTCAGAAACACTATTTTCTCTGCAACTTGTAGCCTTCAGTCAAAACTTGGGGAATTTACGACTGGGATTATTATTCAGGAGGAGTTTCGAGTGACAGACAGAAGTGGTAAATGAATTGGCTAATTTATTGCCAATTGTCTTTGAGTCTTGAAAGGAAGATAAAATGGAAAGATTGATTAAGAAAAACAATATTTTATATGGTAATTATAATGTTTTTCATTTCAGTACTTTTGGTAGATTTCAGTTGGTTTTAATTGTTTTAAAATCTTAGGTACTACCAGAGATATGAATTATAAAAGTATTTCTAACACATACGGTCCACAGTATTAATAAATAAAACAATAAATACTAATCAAACACTACTATAAATGAATTAACAGTATTAATAAAAAAATATATATAGATAAACATTGCTAAATGAATTATCAGTATTGATAGATCAAAAATAAAGCAAAACTAAACATTATAAAATGAATTAACAATCAAATTATATAGATAGCATTTTTAGTATATTAATTTAATTGACACTAATTCAGCTAAGTAAAACCAAATTTAATTGACTTATTGAAACCAATTTTGTTTCGATATTAGCATCTGCCTAGTGTTATTCGCAGACATACGGTTATTATACATGTAGTATTGCCTGTGTTTTTTGTACCATTTATCAATGAAGGTAAACTAATTTATTTGTATTATCGACTGTTTCAACATTAGATAATAGTACGACGTCATGTCTCAAATAGTCAACTAATTTATAGAATAAAAATATTTATCAAAGATACTATCAACCAATTTTCATTAGTTGGTTCATTTTTCATCTACAGTTTAATTCAACATTTAAATCACTTTCAGTCTATCGTCTTTCGTCGGACATTCCTGACAGAAAATCCTGACGATAATGTCCTAAATTACACTATTTTAGAGCAAAATACGATCAATGTTTACCATAATGGGTAATAAATAATAGACAATACATGCCGACTATATATTTTCCAGTGCCAAGTGAGGCGCCGCAGTAACTTATTATTCAGTGCCTGCTGTCTCCAAAAACCAAATCTGGGAATTGCCAACTTAGGCGTGAAATGAAGGCCTCATTCTAGACATTCCAATCGGAATATTCCAGTCAAGACAATAGGCAGAATATGTTCTTAGATGTGGTGTATGACAATGTAATTTCAATTGACTTGAATTTTAGATATGAAAAGGGAAAAGATCCTATCTAATTTCTGTGAGTAAAAGATTCATATTGTTTATAGGTAAAATAATTCTCAAAATGTTAGATATTTAAATATGTTATATTGAACGTGTAGAGTAAGTTAATTACTTTAAAATACTCTCAAAGGTCTTCACACTTATAAAATTACTTGGAAAATTTCTTCAATCCAATAACTTTTTAGAAAATTCTGTTCTTCAAAATCATTTAATTTTTTATATAAAATTTCAATATAGTTTTTATATTCAGTCGGGAAATAAACAATTAAAATGTTAACAAGTAAAATGACATTTATAATATTTTGTAAACATCTCCTTACTAACTTAAATAACTTAAATAAACCTTCAATTCTAATTGTAGTATTTAATATTACCTAGCTTTATTAGGGACAATTGAAATAAAAAATAGCAATGCCGTAATTCTCGTGTAGTATATGATATTAATTGAAACTAATGGATTGAAAGTGAAACTGTTTGGATATTTAAACACTTTAATCTGATTATTACACATTTAAGCAGATTAGAATACACTTTAATCTGATTAATAGACATTTTAATCTAATAATTTAGCAGCCTGATGCTCTGAGGAAATTAGTGAATCATGTCATCTAATCAATAATTAAATAGATGTATAGGTTATGCAACCCTTATATTTATCAGTTCATTTATATATTAGGACCTAGGAATAATATATTCAGGAAATATCGAACAATTACTTTGAACTTTAATAACATTTTAGTTATTTGGGTCATGAAAAGATTTAGAGTAATGATACACGTGAATTCTCTATGCTCATGAATATTGTTTAGTGTAGCAATAGTCGGGTAGACTTCCTAGAAGATTTTTAAATGATAAGGTGACGTGTGACATGATCTAGAAAACAGTAAATGTTTAGCTTGATAGAATATGAAATAGCTTAGCAAAGGACATCTCAATGGTTACTGGGCTGGATAGGAAAAACTGGTTATAGTTAGGCTGAATTAGGATTGAAAAAGAGCACATCTCTAGGTTTGACAAAATGCATTACACACAGAGAAAGGATTAGTTGAATCAAATCAAATTTGATTTGTTTTGGCTTATATAAATGGTTTGATTTTCCCCTACCTACGTGGTGAGTTGCAGGTACACTTAAAAGTAGTTAAATTGACGTTGGTTAAAAGAAAACAGTTGTTTTGTCTCACTCCTAAACCTAAAAAAAGTAGCACCAACTCGCGTAGTAAGTTAATTTATACACCAGATACATTGGATTAAAAGTCTTTGTGAGTTACTACAATACACGCTGTCATAGTTGTTTCAACATAAATTCTCAAAAAAGTAACTTTTAACTCTCATAGTAAGTTAATTCAATCCATAAAATGAATTGATTTAACTAATGTTTGATGGCACACCACGTCATAGTTGTTTTAACACACGTGAAGACATGAATAAAGTCCAACCAACCATAAATTGATGACCCATTGGATATAACCACATGGGTCGTACTTTTTTCTCTATGTGTAATATTGAAAAATTGAGGTAAAGCTTGGTTAGTTTAAGAAAGGAGGTGGAGATTTAGAAGGACTTAAGGGAATAGGAGTTACATGAAAGTTGGTTCCCGACCAAATTTCAACGAGACAGCTCGTTTTGACAGCTATATCTTTATATTTATTGGTGTTGTGAATGACTAACTTCGAAGAGATGTCCCGTGACCTGACTCGAAGCCTCGACCATTTCCTCAATGCGTATATGTATATCTTCAAGTACCTCCCTTACTCATTGTGTGAATTTGTTCCCATCAGGAAATCTTTGCAATAATTTGAATTAAATTGATATATGTAACAGTTCTAATAAAATGAATTAAAAAAAATAAGTAATTTTTCAAAAAAAATTTATTAAATGATTTAGTAAGATAAAGAAAAATGCCCTTTATTATTCATTACTTTTTTATATATATCCTCTATTAATTTATTTATCATAAATTCGAACTTTTAAACGTCATTCATTAGTTAATTATATTCACTCTGTTTGTGCATCCAGTATACATTATTTTAATTATTTTTGCTCATTGTGTAGCCGCAAAAATGTGTGTCTATTGTTCTAGCTGCAAGAGCTAATTTGAACTCAATTTTGAGCCATGAATGCCATCTACCAGTGCAGATAATTGCTTTCTATTGTCTACCCAATCAACAAAGTACTTTTATTAACAACAGCTAGATCTGACTTTGCATTTCGCACACAAAAATCCTTTCAAATTATTAAAATGTTTGATTAAATTCTCCGGGAAACGTAAAAAGCGAAATGATTAACAAAGTTTGTTTTATTTTCTTCTAGGCTTCAAAAGGATGTCAAATTGATGTCATTTTCCCAGTTGTGAAATTATGACCGCTGCTATTCGTATTTCAACCGGTGATAATAATCGGTGACTATAATGATTATAATCGGTGATTCAAATTGCTGATTCTAAACGATGATTTTAATATATGTTTATAATTAGTATAGTGTGTTTTATTGGACATTTCAGACAAGGTATCCCGATATTCATGTAAATTATGAAATTTTACGATTTTTATTTTCCGAAATGAACAACAAAAGACGATCTGCCGATAATAAATTTTCGAACTGGGATGTCAGAAGATTATTTCTTTACGGTACCTTTCTATTATAAACTAATATATTTTAATTGCATTTCTATTTACTGATTAATACACTAATGAACATGAATTTTAAGAAAAGTGATTTCTATTACATTTGATAAATTAATAATCCTGTAAATAGATATTTCAATTTAATATTTAGTGTTAAAAAGTGAACGATGGGATTTTGGTCTCATTGAATCTCTCAGCTGAACTAATTGTTCTCCAGATATTTTAATTTAACTACTCAATATCTAATTCCACTGCAATGAACTTCAATAGTGTTATTTATATTTTATGGTTGAAAGTATTTCAGGTTTCAAGTTTTCGAATAGAAAGAAGAAGAAACTGTAAAAAATGGTTCAAAAAATGTACTCGAAACCGACATTCCGTATAAGCTCACCGTCTTCCATTTTATTTATTTTTTCATCTAATGATTAACAAATTAATTTTGAAATTTTATAGATACAATGGATTAAAAAAAATTCAGTAGCGTGACATACTATGAACGTATCCAAGGAAAATTATGAATTCTTTCCCCATTTATAAAATACTTTACAAGGTTAATTTATATCTTCGAATAATCATTTTAAATTAAATAATTGAATTGAATTATATAGTAATTTAGATGCATTCTAAAATGCAGTCAGTGCTATTTTAGAAACTTCCAATCGATGCTCATATTCCTACTCTGTTCTAAACTTTCTAAATATTTTCACATCTCTCTAAATCATCATTGAAAGGTCACGTACTGCTCTTGGAAAATTTTTCTACTTACATCCATTAGTTACCATTTCGTAAATTTCCCGCGTGTTCTACCAAAGATATTATACTACAATAAGATACACCAATGATATTATACTACAATAAGATACACCAAAGATATTATACTACAATAAGATACACCAATGATATTATACTACAATAAGATGCACCAAAGATATTATACTACAATAAGATACACCAATGATATTATACTACAATAAGATGCACCAAAGATATTATACTACAATAAGATACACCAAAGATATTATACTACAATAAGATACACCAAAGATATTATACTACAATAAGATACACCAAAGATATTATACTACAATAAGATACACCAATGATATTATACTACAATAAGATACACCAAAGATATTATACTACAATAAGATGCACCAAAGATATTATACTACAATAAGATACACCAAAGATATTACACTACAATAAGATACACCAAAGATATTATACTACAATAAGATGCACCAAAGATATTATACTACAATAAGATACACCAAAGATATTATACTACAATAAGATACACCAAAGATATTATACTACAATAAGATGCTCCAAAGATATTATACTACAATAAGATGCACCAAAGATATTATACTACAATAAGATACACCAAAGATATTATACTACAATAAGATACACCAAAGATATTATACTACAATAAGATACACCAAAGATATTATACTACAATAAGATACACCAAAGATATTATACTACAATAAGATGCACCAAAGATATTATACTACAATAAGATGCACCAAAGATATTATACTACAATAAGATACACCAATGATATTATACTACAATAAGATACACCAAAGATATTATACTACAATAAGATACACCAAAGATATTATACTACAATAAGATACACCAATGATATTATACTACAATAAGATGCACCAAAGATATTATACTACAATAAGATACACCAATGATATTATACTACAATAAGATACACCAAAGATATTATACTACAATAAGATG
>CANNZV010001481.1:0-131550 GCA_947561585.1 Caprella mutica
GATATACAAGCACATACACAGATGATATACAAGCACATATACAGATGATATACAGGCACATATACAGATGATATACAAGCACATATAGAGATGATATACAAGCACATATACAGATGATATACAAGCACATATACAGATGATATACAAGCACATATACAGATGATATACAAGCACATATAGAGATGATATACAAGCACATACACAGATGATATACAAGCACATATAGAAATGATATACAAGCACATATACAGATGATATACAAGCACATATACAGATGGAATACAAGCACATATACAGATGATATACAAGCACATATACAGATGATATACAAGCACATATAGAGATGATATACAAGCACATATAGAGATGATATACAAGCACATACACAGATGATATACAAGCACATATAGAGATGATATACAAGCACATATACAGATGATATACAAGCACATACACAGATGATATACAAGCACATATACAGATGAATACAAGCACATATACAGATGATATACAAGCACATATAGAGATGATATACAAGCACATATACAGATGATATACAAGCACATATAGAGATGATATACAAGCACATATACAGATGATATACAAGCACATATACAGATGATATACAAGCACATACACAGATGATATACAAGCACATATACAGATGAATACAAGCACATATACAGATGATATACAAGCACATATACAGATGATATACAAGCACATACACAGATGATATACAAGCACACATACAGATGATATACAAGTACATACACAGATGATATACAAGTACATATACAGATGATATACAAGCACATATACAGATGATATACAAGCACATATACAGATGATATACAAGCACATATAGAGATGATATACAAGCACATACACAGATGATATACAAGCACATATAGAAATGATATACAAGCACATATACAGATGATATACAAGCACATATACAGATGATATACAAGCACATATACAGATGAATACAAGCACATATACAGATGATATACAAGCACATACACAGATGATATACAAGCACATATAGAGATGATATACAAGCACATATACAGATGATATACAAGCACATACACAGATGATATACAAGCACATATACAGATGAATACAAGCACATATACAGATGATATACAAGCACATATACAGATGATATACAAGCACATATAGAGATGATATACAAGCACATATACAGATGATATACAAGCACATACACAGATGATATACAAGCACATATAGAGATGATATACAAGCACATATAGAAATGATATACAAGCACATATACAGATGATATACAAGCACATATACAGATGATATACAAGCACATATACAGATGATATACAAGCACATATACAGATGATATACAAGCACATATAGAGATGATATACAAGCACATACACAGATGATATACAAGCACATATAGAAATGATATACAAGCACATATACAGATGATATACAAGCACATATACAGATGATATACAAGCACATATACAGATGAATACAAGCACATATACAGATGATATACAAGCACATATACAGATGATATACAAGCACATATAGAGATGATATACAAGCACATATACAGATGATATACAAGCACATACACAGATGATATACAAGCACATATACAGATGAATACAAGCACATATACAGATGATATACAAGCACATATACAGATGATATACAAGCACATATAGAGATGATATACAAGCACATATAGAGATGATATACAAGCACATATACAGATGATATACAAGCACATACACAGATGATATACAAGCACATATAGAGATGATATACAAGCACATATAGAGATGATATACAAGCACATATACAGATGATATACAAGCACATACACAGATGATATACAAGCACATATAGAGATGATATACAAGCACATACACAGATGATATACAAGCACATATAGAGATGATATACAAGCACATACACAGATGATATACAAGCACATATAGAGATGATATACAAGCACATACACAGATGATATACAAGCACATATAGAGATGATATACAAGCACATATACAGATGATATACAAGCACATATACAGATGATATACAAGCACATATACAGATGATATACAAGCACATATACAGATGATATACAAGCACATATAGAGATGATATACAAGCACATACACAGATGATATACAAGCACATATAGAAATGATATACAGGCACATATACAGATGATATACAAGCACATACACAGATGATATACAAGCACATATAGAAATGATATACAAGCACATATACAGATGATATACAAGCACATATAGAGATGATATACAAGCACATACACAGATGATATACAAGCACATATAGAAATGATATACAAGCACATATACAGATGATATACAAGCACATATACAGATGATATACAAGCACATATACAGATGATATACAAGCACATATACAGATGATATACAAGCACATATACAGATGATATACAAGCACATATAAAAATGATATACAAGCACATATACAGATGATATACAAGCACATATAAAAATGATATACAAGCACATATACAGATGATATACAAGCACATATACAGATGATATACAAGCACATATACAGATGATATACAAGCACATATACAGATGATATACAAGCACATATACAGATGATATACAAGCACATACACAGATGATATACAAGCACATATAGAAATGATATACAAGCACATATACAGATGATATACAAGCACATATACAGATGATATACAAGCACATATACAGATGATATACAAGCACATATACAGATGATATACAAGCACATATACAGATGATATACAAGCACATATAAAAATGATATACAAGCACATATACAGATGATATACAAGCACATATAAAAATGATATACAAGCACATATACAGATGATATACAAGCACATATACAGATGATATACAAGCACATATACAGATGATATACAAGCACATATAAAAATGATATACAAGCACATATACAGATGATATACAAGCACATATACAGATGATATACAAGCACATATACAGATGATATACAAGCACATATAAAAATGATATACAAGCACATATACAGATGATATACAAGCACATATACAGATGATATACAAGCACATATACAGATGATATACAAGCACATATAGAGATGATATACAAGCACATATAGAGATGATATACAAGCACATATACAGATAATATACAAGCACATATACAGATAATATACACAGACAAGCACACAGTGTACACATGTAAGAGTGAAGGTTATAGCTAGGAGGTGTGGGCGGTGAATGATATAAAATAATGTACAAATTAGCTATAAGAAGAAGAAGAGATGAGAGGTAACTATTATCACAAAGATATCTGTACCAGTACTGGAAATAATGTGATGTGCGTAGTTTGTTTTTAAAGGGGGGGGGGGAGGAAGGTATGTGCAATCACTATACAATCACTTAATTGGATAATATTTATTGAAAAAAGATAAAAATATTTGAAAAAATATATAAAATAAATTCCTTCTCGTACCCTTGTGTAAGGCAATAAACTTTTCGAGCAGTTAATTTCAAATGAGTGGGTAGTATCTCTAGATTGAGTTAAAAGTATTGTACGGCTGGTGATAAACTGGTTTGCTGTCACATGGCAAACCATATAATAAAGAAATATAATTAGTGCTAATTAGGCCTGTGGACACTGTAGAGGATGAGGCCTGTGGACACTGTAGAGGATGAGGCCTGTAGACACTGTAGATGATGAGGCCTGTGGACACTGTAGAAGATGAGGCCTGTGGACACTGCAGATGATGAAGCCTGTAGACAATGTGGATGATGAGGCCTGTAGACATTGTAGATGATGAGGCATGTAGACAATGTGGATGATGAAGCCTGTAGACAATGTGGATGATGAGGCCTGTAGACACTGTAGATGATGAGACCTGTAGACACTGTAGATGATGAGGCCTGTAGACATTGTAGATGATGAGGCATGTGGACACTGTAGATGATGAGGCCTGTAGACACTGTAGATGATGAGGCCTGTAGACACTGTGGATGATGAGGCATGTAGACACTGTAGATGATGAGGCCTGTAGACACTGTAGATGATGAAGCCTGTAGACAATGTGGATGATGAGGCCTGTAGACACTGTAGATGATGAGGCCTGTAGACATTGTAGATGATGAGGCATGTGGACACTGTAGATGATGAAGCCTGTAGACACTGTAGATGATGAGGCCTGTAGACACTGTAGATGATGAGGCCTGTAGACACTGTGGATGATGAGGCCTGTAGACACTGTAGATGATGAGGCCTGTAGACACTGTGGATGATGAGGCCTGTAGACACTGTAGATGATGAGGCCTGTAGACACTGTGGATGATGAGGCCTGTAGACACTGTAGATGATGAGGCCTGTAGATACTGTGGATGATGAGGCCTGTAGACACTGTAGATGATGAGGCCTGTAGACACTGTGGATGATGAGGCCTGTAGACACTGTAGATGATGAGGCCTGTGGACACTGTAGATGATGAGGCCTGTAGACACTGTAGATGATGAGGCCTGTAGACACTGTGGATGATGAGGCCTGTAGACACTGTAGATGATGAGGCCTGTAGACACTGTGGATGATGAGGCCTGTAGACACTGTGGATGATGAGGCCTGTAGACACTGTAGATGATGAGGCCTGTAGACACTGTGGATGATGAGGCCTGTAGACACTGTAGATGATGAGGCCTGTAGACACTGTGGATGATGAGGCCTGTAGACACTGTAGATGATGAGGCCTGTAGACACTGTGGATGATGAGGCCTGTAGACACTGTAGATGATGAGGCCTGTGGACACTGTGGATGATGAGGCCTGTAGACACTGTAGATGATGAGGCCTGTAGACACTGTGGATGATGAGGCCTGTAGACACTGTAGATGATGAGGCCTGTAGACACTGTGGATGATGAGGCCTGTAGACACTGTAGATGATGAGGCCTGTAGACACTGTAGATGATGAGGCCTGTAGACATTGTAGATGATGAGGCATGTGGATACTGTAGATGATGAAGCCTGTAGACACTGTAGATGATGAGGCCTGTGGACACTGTAGGTGATGAGGCCTGTAGACACTGTAGGTGATGAGGCCTGTAGACACTGTAGGTGATGCCTGTATACCCGATATACTCACTGTACTCGCAATATATGGTTCATCTTTTCCTCAGTTCACACATGCATCTATAAACAATATTCACAAACATTCTCTCTCTCTGCATATCATATTTTGAAAGTTTCTTTCGCTGCAGAATGGACTATTGTGCGGATATTATTGTAATGATTGGCGATACATTTTCGGAAGAGACTTTCCATTTCAGATCTTCTCAATTCGCTGTGAAAATTACTCACGTTGGCGATGATGTCATTAATATATAACTAATTGACTTTCTACTGCCGTGTATATTATAGAATTATGGAGACTGATTATCAATCAGCTGCTAAGATTCTATTCCGTTATTTTGATGGTATGAAGTAGCTAGAGAGATATAGAGTATTGCAAAGATAATTTAATGAAATAAAATCGAAGTAAGATACAATTCATCAAACGTTTTAATATATACATATTTATTATTTTAACCTATTCATACAGTCAGATCATTATACTTTTTGGCGATCATATTTCATAAATTACAAATAGCAATTTAACCTGACCTGATACATGGAAATATTAAATTATCTAGAAGGCATTATTACATGACCTAACACATGAAAATATTAATAAATTTAGAAGGCATTATTAACTGACCTACACAAGAAGATACCAATATATTCCGAAGGCATTTTCAAGGCCTGCCCAAATGGTATTTATTTTCCCGTCCACACAGAAGGTAGACAAAGTTTCTGTGTCCGGGTAAAGAACTAGTGAAAGTGAACCAGAGGTGTGGCATGTGACTAGTGGGACAACATGACTAGTGGGACAACATGACTAGTGGGACAACATGACTAGTGGGACAACATGACTAGTGGGACAACATGACTAGTGGGACAACATGACTAGTGGGACAACATGACTAGTGGGACAACATGACTAGTGGGACAACATGACTAATGGACATAATATTCAATATCAATAAATAGAAATAAAATATTACATTCATAGAGGTCATATGAATTTAAAATACATACGAACCACATATATTAATTTTCCATACTATAATTAGCCTATAAACTGTATAACACTTCCTATAAGATATTAATGGCCTATAATACTAGTTAATAACAGACAGCCCTTACTCTGACCTTAGTTAGAGGTTTAAAAGGACAAGCATTCTTAAGTCACTAGTGTTTGTAAACACTCTGTAGGAATTGTAATGAACACAAGAGTATCTAACCACTTTCCCATGAGAGGCAGGCATGTATCTGACCACCACTGTGCTATTCCTACCTAAACTAACCTCAATGCTATTGAGTCACTCACTAATGTGGAAACAGATGAAGAAACTAAAACTCTCAGGGGTTTGATAGGGAGTTATTGGTAACTCACAGGGGTTATAGGGAGTTATTGGTAACTCACAGGGGTTATAGGGAGTTATTGGTAACTCACAGGGGTTATAGGGAGTTATTGGTAACTCACAGGGGTTATAGGGAGTTATTGGTAACTCACAGGGGTTTGATAGCGAGTTATTGGTAACTCACAGGGGTTATAGGGAGTTATTGGTAACTCACAGGGGTTATAGTGAGTTATTGGTAACTCACAGGGGTTTGATAGCGAGTTATTGGTAACTCACAGGGGTTATAGTGAGTTATTGGTAACTCACAGGGGTTATAGGGAGTTATTGGTAACTCACAGGGGTTATAGGGAGAATAGCAAGTTATTGGTAACTCACAGGAGTTATAGGGGTGTTTAATTGAATATTGAAATGTGTGTAAATAATTAATTAATTTAGTAGGGGTTTATCGTCTGCTCCGAAACCAAAGGCCATACCGCTGACGTCAAAGAAAATTAAGAACAAGGGACTGGAAGAAGCAGTCAGAAAGAAAAGAGGCTCTACGAACAAAGTCACCAACCACTGTTGGTGACAAAGCTCATGGATGCAGAAAAGCTACTCCGTCAATACAGTCACAAAAGAATGTGACACAAGCACCGGTGGCTGCACTCACAGATAAAAGAGGAAAATGAAGAGGTGATAGTAAATGAAGCCTACGAGTCTACCTAACACAAAAATCTAAGACCTCGTAGTTGAAGAGCATAACCCTAGCGCTATCCTCTAAAACTGCAAGTAGCGTAAAAAAAATGATAAACATGGTAAAACTGAAAAAAGACAATCCTTAATCCAAATTACAACAGTTCGGGGCCCAAGGAACGCCACCCCCCTTCTCTTCCATTCACCACAGACAGCTTCAGGATAGAGCCGCTGGCGTTAGTATAATAACTAACAATTAGTATGCAATATTTAACGATAGACTAGGGTAAGTTCCGAGTTATTGGACATTTTCCACATTTTCGATCANCTCAATCTCCTATGGCCCCACCATAACTTACCCTCTCAATCTCCTATGGCCCCACCATAACTTACCCTCTCAATCTCCTATGGCCCCACCATAACTTACCCTCTCAATCTCCTATGGCCCCACCATAACTTACCCTCTCAATCTTCTATGGCCCCACCATAACTTACCCCTCTCAATCTTCTATGGCCCCACCATAACTTACCCTCTCAATCTCCTATGGCCCCACCATAACTTACCCTCTCAATCTTCTATGGCCCCACCATAACTTACCCCTCTCAATCTTCTATGGCCCCACCATAACTTACCCCTCTCAATCTTCTATGGCCCCACCATAACTTACCCCTCTCAATCTCCTATGGCCCCACCATAACTGGCTTAATGCTAGTGCGTGATATAATTATAAGCTGAATTAATAATCAAATGAAATACGCTGTTAAAATAAATAATCGTTTTGAAATGAAATAATTAAATGTTTAATAATAAAAATCAATCACCAGCAGGCATTTAAGGGTCAGATACCACCTGTGTGGGGTAAGTTCCGAGTTATTGAATTGCTACACATTTTGATCATGTAAAAACAATGTAATTAAAATAACAAGTTAAATTATAAGTATTATATAGTTTTTTTATATATACCCTCGAAAATGTGGAACAGACCAATAATTCGGAACTTACTCCATAAAAGTTGATTTTTTCTTCTAATAATTTTTTTTTTTTGGTATTTATATAAAAAATATGAAATAAAAATCGTCGATCTTTAGTTAATAATTTAAAAGTTTATTAAAAAAACATAGAGCGTATAAATAAATATATATTAAATAAATATTGAAGGTGGGATTTCCCTTATCAAAAACTAACTTTAAATATTTCAAATATTTCAAATAGGTGATAATTAAAGTAAAGTTAATATTTAATTGTTTTGATTATTTGAATTGTGACGTACCTACTCCATTTAAAATAGTATTTACATTTCGAAATGAACGGGTCTGACCATGATATAATATTTCTATTACTTACAGTTAAATACGTACAAAAAATCTGTGGTGAAGAACATTTTTATAAACATTGAAATATTTTTATCTCACCGTTAAATTCCTTGTGGCGAACTGGGAACAATTTAAAAATTAAATATTCGATATTTTTCCTATTGTTCACAAGTCGTTTTTTACTACTTAATACATCTGAAATTAATTATTATTAATAAGTAAATTCATTCTAAGTTAATGACTAACTTAATTCACTCAGTGAACAGTGTCCCATAAATCAAGCCAGAGGCCCATGTTAACATAATTTAGGGATATTTGCACCCCAAGAAGAGGTAGAATGTTCACCACGCCTAGTCCATCCAGTAACAAGATTCCCTCCTGACCTTAAAGTATAAACAGCAATACACAGAGAGTCATAAAAAGAAACGATGTTATGTCAAAGGGCACCTCCACCACTCACTGCATTTATGACGCGCTGTTCTGCATTCAACTATGTGAAGCACGGACTTACTGGAATAAATATGTGAAAAAGCACTAAAGGAAGTAATACGACTAACCAGTCCCGAATAATAAATAGTTTTAATGTAAAGACAAATAGTAAATACTATTAAAATAAATTTAATATAAAGAAACTCACGTTTTATACAGTGGAATAAATATATACAAGGGGGCTTGGAAAAAATAAAAAAGTTATCCCTGATCAGTCATCTTCAACTCTCCAGTGTCATGCTCGTGAATGCAGAAAAGATACTCAGTGCAGGTGATTGAAAGTACATATACAATATAGTTAGGCAAGCACACATTGAAGAGGAAAATGAAGAGTTGAGAAGAGAAACAAGTATACGACATTAAATGAAACCTAAATCTTAGACATGACAGCTTAGTGCAAGAAATGCAATATTATAAAGAAACATCAGGATAAATTGGAATCAAACTTTATTTTAATTATGATTTCAATTTTGTCGCTAAAGAATAGAAGAGTGAAAAGGATGAACACTGCACTTGATTTAGTTATTTCTCCAGTGCATATCAAGTACAATGAACACTGTACTTGTTTTAATTATTTATCCAGTGCATATCAAGTACAATAAACACTGTACTTGTTTTAGTTATTTCTCTAGTGCATACCAAGTACAATGAACACTGTACTTGTTTTAATTATTTATCCAGTGCATATCAAGTACAATAAACACTGTACTTGTTTTAGTTATTTCTCCAGTGCATACCAAGTACAATTCACACTGCACTTGTTTTAGTTATTTCTCCAGTGCATATCAAGTACAATAAGCACTGCACTTGTTTTAGTTATTTCTCCAGTGCATACCAAGTACAATTCACACTGCACTTGTTTTAATAATTTCTCCAGTGCATACCAAGTACAATTCACACTGCACTTGTTTTAGTTATTTCTCCAGTGCATACCAAGTACAATTCACACTGCACTTGTTTTAGTTATTTCTCCAGTGCATATCAAGTACAATTCACACTGCACTTGTCTTAGTTATTTCTCCAGTGCATACCAAGTACAATAAACACTGCACTTGTTTTAGTTATTTCTCCAGTGCATACCAAGTGCAATAAACACTGTACTTGTTTTAGTTATTTCTCCAGTGCATACCAAGTACAATAAACACTGCACTTGTTTTAGCTATTTCTCCAGTGCATACCAAGTGCAATAAACACTGCACTTGTCTTAGTTATTTCTCCAGTGCATACCAAGTACAATAAACACTGCACTTGTTTTTTCAGTTTCTTCTCAAATTGAGATGTTGCGGTCATTTTCTGATGGCATTTTTATGCGTTGTCCAACCTTCTTATTTTTCTCCAGATCCGTGAAAATGCCATTGTTCTTCTTTGAAGCTATTCGTCTCTAAATATTTTGAAATAAATTATATGCAATTCTTTCGTGACAGATTGCCATCATTTTAGTTCCATTTCTTGAGGATGAAATGGCCAAAGAATGTAAGCCAATGGTCCATTCATTCGGAGTGCTTTTTTTACGGGAAAACACGCGCGTTCACATAACTGATGTGTAATAAACATGTTGAATAATCAAGTTCTTTTTGAAAAATTACAAAACTTTTTTAGTAGATAATTTGGGTAAGGTTTTAGTTAAATGAAATGTTAAACGTTTTCGATCGTATAAGAAAAAAATGCATGAATTATTATTCAACTCGTTACTTTTAATTGGTATCTATGATGACTGCAAGTATCATGGATACCAATTAAAAATAACTAGTTAAATAATATTACATTTACAAGTACTTTTGAAATTGTGGAACTGTCCGACAATTCGAAACTTACCTTATATGAAATGCTGGTATTTTTTCAGTTCTAAAAAATCTCAGTTATAGTTTGCAATGACTTAGTTTGCAGTGACTTAGTTTGCAGTGACTTAGTTTGCAGTGACTTAGTTTGCAGTGACTTAGTTTGCAGTGACTTAGTTTGCAGAGACTTAGTTTGCAGTGACTTAGTTTGCAGTGACTTAGTTTGCAGTGACTTAGTTTGCAATGACTTAGTTTGCAGTGACTTAGTTTGCAGTGACTTAGTTTGCAGTGACTTAGTTTGCAGTGACTTAGTTTGCAGTGACTTAGTTTGCAGTGACTTAGTTTGCAGTGACTTAGTTTGCAGTGACTTAGTTTGCAATGACTTAGTTTGCAGTGACTTGGTTTGCAGTGACTTAGTTTGCAATGACTTAGTTTGCAATGACTTAGTTTGCAGTGACTGCACCGCAGTTATTCATAAAGAATGACACACTATCAGATCTCAACCTATATATATCATTTCTAATACCAATAATTACTCATAACACAGTGGTGTATTTCCTAGAATTCATTAGATCTATTCATCTATGAGATCATTGTTATTGCAATGTACTTTTTTTAACAACTTCTTCGACCAAAAGGCCTTAGGGTTTCCTTATTCATCACACCAAGAAAATGACCTTTATTACCCCCACAGATTCTGCTCGGATAACTTCAATCAGAAGAATTAATCAAGAATTAACAGCAAACTTCATAGAAGCAATTCCAGATAAACAAATACTTATACTCTTAAAGGAATGCTAGAAATTAGAACAAAAAACAACCCGCCATTCTATTAAAATCAGGCTATTAGGTATCATGAGAACATATTTCTAATTTCCAAAGGCAATCTAGGTACATGGATATTCTTAATAACTGCCGTGTTCAGAACAATACTAAATTCTATCTATAAATACGATATAGATTTCGCAAAAAAAAGCATTCTGCAACTCATAAATCTGGACGATTCCATTAGATTGAAATTCTAACAAGGCTCTAAAGTTAAATAATCTGCCCTGGGTTAACGTTATGGTGGGGTAATAGAGGATTAAGGGTGAAACTCACTTACAATCTTCTATGGCCCCACTATAAATTCCTACCAATTTCTAATGGTCATCGTATTGATTGCTCAACTCTAATAGTTTTAAAATCTTTTGATTGCAACAATTAAATAACTTTCACTGGAGCATTTAAATCGACCCTACCTGACTAGTTAATATCTAGACCACTATGTAGCACGTATTTAGTTACGTAACACGTAGTGATGTTATTTAGGATGTTCTACAAAGTGATGTTCTACATCAGTAACTTCAACCTACTTGGTTCACTATTTGGCACCTTAAAGTAAAATAACTGTGAAAAACTGCGTCATTTTTTCTAAGATGACCAAAATTTTCTCTTTAATACTCGAGGTAAAACAGTCACTGTAATGATCTTAATTTAAAAAAAAATCAAATTTCCTACCTTACATCATAAAATCACAACAGTCGACAGTGTTATTATTCACATACAACACTGTTTTAGTTTCATTATTAAAATTATCGGGAAAATTACAAAATTTGACCAATTCATAGAAAATAATCGTAATGGGGAAAACTGTTTTGCAGAAATTAATATCTAGAAAGCCAATATTCGCAAATCGCAAGCTGTAGCGATACTACAAGTCAGTCACTAACTGCATACCTGACTCTCATTGCACAATGTACAAACACTGAAGAAAGATCTGTTCAATTATAGCTATGTTTCTATTCAGTAATTTACATAGCGAATGATAGCCATCGCCCTATACCCTTACTCAAATAATTAGCCGTGTCGAATAAGCCTTCCCAATAAGAGATAGCCATGAAATCACCTCGAAAGATGGATGTTGTAATCTATTTTCATCAAACCAGGCGCACCATGGTCAGATTATTAGATTTATCTACCATAAAGGTCAGTGAAAACTAGTTTCATAAGCCCCATTTGTTCGGTACACTTCCACTATTTGTCAACAAAGGCTGGAAAAACTTTCTGCATTTTAAAATTAATATCTGAATCCTTACTACTGATTGGCGAAAATTTTCCCAAAATTTTGCGATGAAGTAAAGAGATTTTGCTTCGCTTATCTAAAAAACGGCAGTAGAACCCAATAACCTTCATAAATAGAGAATCTGAAAAAATTAGAATAATTTAGACGCTGTTCTAGAATCTAAAGTATTCCAGAATTTGAATTCACTATTTGACAGTATATTAAAAAAAGTTAAGCTTATTATTATAAAACAGTTGGTCAGCAGATGATTTTAAAGTTAAAGGGTCAAAATCGACATCTTCAATCAATGAATACTAGAATCCAAAGTTTTGGTCACTGTGAAAAGTATTAGCTACCACGCCCCACTACACAGTGACTTTTCTATATGGGATGTTGGTCGTTGTTGCATGATGGGGAGCGATTCGCCTCCTGTGAAGGTTGAAGGAGGGCAGAGATGTACAGGGCAAACTGATGGTCAGTAGAAGAGAATAGGAGAACTACCGCCTATTTTCCTCATGTTAAATATGGTTAAAGTTCTTAAATTACACACGAATAACTTAACGAAATTTCTTCTCTATTTTTTATATTTAACACTTATGAAGAACAGTTGTAGTTTTTTAATTCAGAGTTGATTTTAAAATATGAATAACATTCGTTAAAAATACATTAAATGTATGCATATTTAATATATTCGCTCGATAAATTTTGCATAAGTAACTAAATTCATTTAACTGCATGCGCGAACGAGAGACCTTTAAACAGATGTCTTCTGCTTAACGAAGGTAAGACATCGCATACCGTTGAGGGGAGTAAAAACAATAGCATTGAGACGAGTAGGTACTATCAATACAATCACTCTCACTTAAAGAAGAAGATATATATTTTTTATCGCCGCGATATTGCTGCTATACATTCATGTCAATTCTCCTACGTACAGCGAGCAAAAAAGAAAGAGTTCAGCAGCCTCAACTAAATGAGATTATTGCAACAGACGAAGCTGGAGGAGAAGCTTGTGCTAGATTAGTCACACTTAAACTGACAAATTACAAGCTTATGTAATGACCGTAAGTGGAGAAAAATGAAAGCTGTTCATACATCTCGGCAATGAAAAAATAATATACTTTGAGTTACATTACTTGCTTTGAGAAAATATTAAATAAGTAGAATTGGAGTTTAGCGTTGATTAACAGTCGAGTTAGTTTCCTGCTTGCTCAAAAAGATTACCTGAATTGACCTATTCACCTGACTATAACCCTCTAACTAATTACATTTCGAGAATAAAGAAGTAGCTGTTTCAGGAAAGGTGTGGGGTTGTACATAAGGAGATGGTACTCTTTGATCTATAAAAACTTGCACGCCCATGTAGCAGCTATCACTCCTAGTGAAATGTTAAGGACACCGTCACTACCTACCACCATTCTAGGGAGTTTCCCTTCGTCGTACGGTCTGTCGCAACATGAAGACAATCCTTAAAATCTAAGATCTTCATCAACTGATTTTAATCAAACAAGACAAAGTTTGTATTCCTTAAATTTAGGAAATCGGGTAGAAAGTTTTGAGTTTGAGATTACTCTCCAGATATTCTAGAAAATGTAAGAATAGATACAACATTGTCAAAGTAACACCGTAAAGTTTTTCGAATTCATTTGCATAAAATGTATCACATGGTTGACCATCTGATGCGTAACCATAATCGAAATAGAGGTGCATACGTTATAGGTCAGCTAGTCTTGCATCTTCGCTATCTGGGTGTGACGCATTACGGTGTAGATTGTACAACTATGACAGGTTTTCCAGAAGCACAAACCTCAATGATACCAACGCTTTTGAAAGTGTTTATTTAACTTGAACTAGTTTTATTCGAAAGATTGATTATTGAATGAATCGCTGATATCATCACAATCTTTAAAGGAATAAATTTGAAATAACATACCTAATAATTTGTCTCACTTTAAACACGTAAATGATTGAAAATTTAAAATTGGGCTTTAACAAAAACTTGGCTAAATCAGGTCAATTGGCAGCTAATACTATAAATTGCTGTCCCATACTAAATTACTGATCTATTGCTTCCACAAATACTGAAAGTGAGTGTTGTCTCATCTCTGAAATCTTGTGCAGACTGCACGCCCTCCAGCGGTGACAATCTCTACCTCACCAAGGTGAAGCAATGGATGAAATGGCCACTAGAGGGCCTCAGGCAAATCACTTTTGCTCTCGTTTGGAGATTGTGCAGTTTACACTGGCAAATAGACTGGCCACAGTCTCAATAGAACTATTCTGAGCCCATCTTTCTAGGATTTTGAAGAGGAAATAAATCTATTTTTCTTAGAAATACAGAAATAAATACAGTAACTTTTGACTTTGTCCAATGCAAATACCCATAACATTTATAATCTCAGTACTCAGTTTAAAATAATGAATACTAATAGTAAAATGCTTCTAACTGCGAACTCTATAAATGTCAAAGCATCTTTAGTAGGTGTTGGTACCCAAGTGTACATCAGGATATTAAAGTTACACGCCCATGCTATAGCTTTGAATCAAGTGCTTAGGTACTTATGTGTGTCTTGTACATCGTGTATGTATGAACAAAGATGCTGCAGCTAGCGAGTGTCCTCTGATCCAGTAGATATTAGCGATACTTTATATGGGCGAGGTGATGGAGGGCATCTTTTTTATTATCCGCGCTTTAGATTGTTAGTTAATGGGCCACATATCAGCACGGCAGAATCTTCTGACCTTTTGAAGCTAGGCGCCGTATCCATGATACCACCATACCGTAATGTAATAGAGTGTATCCATGATACACATCTCTGTTAATGGTCATTAACGAAACGAATTGATTAATGTTGAAGACTTGAATTTTGCCAAAATCTTCTAACTGAGTAAATTAGATTCGCTAGTTTGTAAATGTCAAGATGAACTTACCTGTTTGAAATTGTTATGTTCCTTTATATTTCTGTCTGGTAAACATAAATGAAAATATAAGTTTGTCTGAATTTTATTTACAAAGAACGAAGCAACAATTATCAAGGTATCTTGCCAAGGAATTAAAAAAATAATTGCCTTTCGCTACTATAGTTCATATGCGTGTAAGTTGACTAGGCAAATACTGCCTATCCACACCCTTGCCCCTCCTTTTCATTCAGAATTTACTCTGAAGGTTTTCTCTGGTGCCACGTCACGAGCCACTTATTCCATCTCTTCAGATCTCAAAGCATTGCAGCCCATTATAGAAACTACTGAAGCCTGAAGTTTAGGTACCTATGTAGTATCTGCACATACTAGGTAGTAGGTACCTATATAATTTCTACACAAACACAACTCGCGGCAAATCGTGGCTAAAGTTACGAGATTACAAGAATTGGCCAATGAGCTGAAAAAGCTGATGTTTATATGATTAGACCTATTGAGATTTACAACTTTGAGCTATTGCCTCATTTATTTACCTTGTTCAATTATAACTAACGTTTGGTATTGATAATGAGAAAAGTAGCTCAATGAAGAATACATCTAACAACTTTATAGGTAGTCAAAATTTAACTGTTCAATGTTCATCCTGCCTTAACTAATATTCATCTATGTAATGATTGATAAACTTTAATTTGACCTTTGAAATATGACTCTAAATTATTGATAGGGCAGTTACAGTTAAGGTTTAATTTCAACATGACTAAATTACAACAAATACTACGGTGATTAAATTTAACGAGTTTAATCATTTACAATTCTCAGTCGCATTATGGGTAACAGAATTGACACTCATTTTCATTACTTGAAATCTATAGATGACCTAAATATATTTCAAATTAATGATACTGAATCTATTCGAATATATATACATTATTTGAAATCTATAGATGACCTAAATATATTTCAAATTAATGATGGTGAATCTATTCGAATATAAATACTCTACCTCTTTCAGGAAAGGTGATAATTTTGGCATGCAATAATTAACTACGTATTTGGTTGTAGTTATTGTAGATATATATTATGACCCTACATTAAGCAAGATTAGGAATATAAATATGATGATTATGTTTGCTGGGATCTATAAGTTAGTATTATATTTTGCAAGAAGTATAGAAAAACATTTATCAGATAATAGCTAGGTCGTCCAGTTTAGTGGATCTTAAAAGAATAAGATACCTTTACCAGTGTCAGGACTGGGTAGATGCGTTTTTTTTCTTGACCAGGTAGATAGCAAGTTATCTAAGTAGGTGTACATGACATCGTTTCCACACTTTCCAATCTGGATTAAGCGATAGCTTTATATTGCAATTCGTTACTGATGACCCTAGTTGAGACAGCTCTATTCTACCTACAGCCAACGCCCTGTAGACAACTCTATATTTCTTGCAGATTCTTGGAGACCACACTTTGTAGGTTGGTGTAAGGTTTTCAAGTCTAGGAAGCTAAGGCTATATTGTCTTTAATTTTGATTGTATTGACAAACAGTTTCTACCTTTAAAGTTGTATTGATAGAAATTATTGTAAATATGGAATTAATTTTGAGTCTGATTACAAAGTTTTGATATATAACGGCTTATCGTATGTGTAAAACTTCGACTAGAGAAATTCAACATCTTATTACTTTTTTCTTGTTTTTGAACACAAATAACAAAACCTAATTATATAAAATATAGGTCATATATAGAACAATCATTATAAATATAAAAAATAATTACTAAAATTCAAAATTAAATAGCTCTTGTGATATAAGATCTATTTTATAATCATGGAAGAGTAAATTTTAAAGCTGATGGAAATATTTAGGAGGGGTCAAAGGAGAAAATAAATAAAAAGTATACGGAGGTTACACGCCTCAAATTCTAAGACTGTAACATTCTGGTCAGAAAATCATTTGACCCTTTACAAAACTGATTTAAATTAAAACTAATGATACTCATGAATTAATTTTAAACTAGAGTTTTGAGATAAAATTTATTACAAAAGCAGAATGAAATTGGCTTAGGGTGGCAGGTATACTTTTGCAATGAACCAGAGTGTAATGTATGGTATAATTTCGGAAGATTAAGTTAGTTTTCTACCATTTAATTTTCTATGTCCTACCTTAACTTAATCTATGAGATGTTACAACAAATGCAATATTGTCAGGTAAAACATGGAAATTATTTAATATGTATAATAGTATTATGAACCATTTATGGAAAAAATTATATTTTTCAAGAAATACATTTTTGAAAATATATTTATAAGGTCAGTAATTTTAAAATATCCCTAAGTATTTCATATTCTTAAGAAACGTATTTCATATTACGTCGTTAATAGGGATAGTCATATAAGTTCAGATATTTGTTCAGTTTTCAATTTTATAATTTTCATTTATTTCAAATTAACCCGTACATGGAGGGTGGCCTTATTTTGGGACAGCAATCTGTAGATGTGGCACATCAGCAAAGTTAAAGTTGAGGAACCGTGAACAGGTTAAATGTGATCACAAAGATGTAACTTTCTGTTAAATGTCTGATAAAATCCTTTTTAAAATTCACTGAATCATTCCTACAATTAGAGTGGTTAATGTATGTTGGCGACCTGTTCGCACAGAGGGTGTGACCGTGTTTTCCTAACTGGTTGCAACTTTGTAGGTTCACATCAAGAGTTGAAGATGAAATCCAGTGAAAGTAGAGCAACATCTAACAACTAACGCCTTTTATCTTACAAATTATTCAACTTCCACCCATTTAAACACTCCTTTATAGTCGGAATGTTGCCAAAATACTAGATTTCATTATAATGGTTTCTATATCATTGGTAAATCCACAACTACAATGGATATTTTCAACTATAATTAGATAGATAGAAGAAAATAGAGGACTCATTTGTTATCCAATTATTTATCTTGTTACTTGACCCAACGAATAAATTAATGCTAAATAATATGCTTTGTGAAAATTGCACAATTACTGTGAGTTCCAGAGTTTAAATTCTATATTTGTTGATCCACATAAGGTAAAAACTAGTATTGGTATGACAGGTAGTTATAGTTGTACTCATAACTAACTATATCTAGGTTCTCTTCATACTTCGCAGTGTACCTATGATGAAAGGCTTGGAAAGGTACTACATTATTCCTTTTGAATGAGTTTGTTTAATCTGTAGATTGAAGTGTGCTCCACAAATATACTATTAATCATGGGATTAAGTTCTTTCCTATGTAGGCTTCTAATCCTCTGATTTAACTGCATATTCTGCCATCCATTTCAATCCTGAGTTAATTGGCTTGATTCAAACTTTGTCCATTGTATTTTAGGCCTACAGTTCCAAATATTCTGATTTATGGAGGATATCATTTCAGAGACAAGTACGTTGCTTTTATAGTCTAATGAAAAGAGACCAAGCTACATTTAAGAATAGAGACGCATGATTCTATACTGAATAGCGAATTTGATAATTGTACATTGTATAAAGATTTATATTTAGTCTTTGGGTAAGAAGAATTCCATTTTTAAAGTATAATTAATTGGTATACTAAGTTTGCTCTCAAGGAGTAAATTAATATTGGAACGGAATGAAAAACGTAGAAAATATAGAATTTCTTGACTTTGTACAGGGCTACATCGCAATATATTGATAATATATTCATCGGCGTGCTTTAATCTAAATCTATTTATTCAAGATACTCTAACATCCATTCTAGAAGATGCTTTCATATTCCCCAGCTGTCTAGGAAGATATAGGCACCTGATAATGACCATAAATAAGCACACTGCACAATGCACATCTACATAAACCTTAATCTACAACATTGAGAAATCTTCTATACATGCAAACATGCCTATCAAGGATTTCTTTGAAATTTCTAAAGTTCACTTTCCTGTTGAGCTACATTGTAAACTATGCTACCTTATTCACAGGATCTAATTTCAAGATGCGTGGACTTGTTCTTTGATTGCAATCAGCCATTTCTAGTCTTTCCAGTTCTTCCAAGATTGAAGATATGACCACTTTTGACCAGTCAGGCAAAAGATAACGTCTCGTAATCATACGTATGATGTTGAAGTATAAGCATACAGTCATTTACACTAACATTTTAAATAAACATTTCAACTTTATCAATTCTTAATCTAGAATTTTATAAAGATTTTGTACATATGCTATTTTTAGGCTCTGTAAGATTTTAATTCTTTAAGGAACTAACACTGTACAATTTTATTTGTAATTGTTTAGTATGTGATACAATTTTTTTTTTAAGTCTACGCTTTATTAATCTATCAAGAAATGAAAGTAACCAATATGAAAATGACAGTTATTGTCAGATCTGCTGAATTTACTCATGAAGGAAATCTTCTTCTAGTACGAAAACCTTTATATTCTATTGAAAATAAAGAAGTTACCGGATTAAGATCGCCTTTTTCTAGGGTGATCAGACAGTATTTAATGCCTGGTCATGACTTTGTTGATCTCCAGATTTACGCCGTTTAGAAGTGGCTTTTGAGTTGTCAATTAGGTATTTAGTTGTAATTTGGAGATAAACTTAGGTAAGCTGATCTGAAGATTGCAATAAGAGTCTGATTAATAAAGTATATATAAAGTCTGCAAATTGGGTTTATAAAGGTTTAAACAGTGTATGATCAGAGCTGAATTATTGCAGTTAGATAAAAAAAGGGGTGATTAGTCATTTCTGTAAGATGTTATCTATAATCTATCTTGCTCTGAAACTGAGTTCATTTAAAATTTGATGAGGGCATCACTTTCAAATTTAGATTTTTACGTAATCCCTAAAGAAATCCAGGCAACCACTCTTCATGCACCATTTAACATCTTACCCAGTGGAATGTACATTTCTTTCGAATTAGGTATTTGTAAGAAGGGCATTTGCATGCAAGCTGTCAGGGAATTGAAGCTTTATGGATTTCTCTTCATAATAAACAACTCCGAGAGATCGTCCAACACGCCATTCTAGCTTACCCAAAAAGTTGAGTACACAATCTGTCAACAATTACTTTTGCTTGACGAAAATCCAGGTTCAGTTTTAAGTTAGAGTTAGAATTTAAACCGAAGATCATCATTTAGCATGCGATGAAAAATTGCATGGTGGAGTCTTTTCCCAAACAAAAAATTATTCCAAGATATCATAGCACGACAGCCTATTTGTGCGAACATGCAATTTGTTCGTTTTAGCGGTCGGTGAAAAACCAACAATAATGTTATTGTCCTGCTGATTCTCACTGAAGAATTCAAGCAGCTTATGGAAATATGTGAGTGTAGATGGCGCTTGAGTGCCAATCAAGTTTGTTTTCAGAACTTCTCGGAAATTCATCTTCAGAAATGTTTCCTTATTAATAACCTTATAAACTTAGACCAGTTGAAATATAAAATCAATAAAACCAATAAAACAAAGTCACTACATAGAAAAGAACATATCACAATACTAAAAACTGGCTATCAATCAAGCAATACTTACTCTAAAATTGATAATACGAGTCTACACATTCTGTTCGATATTCAATTAAATCAACATAACGTACGGCCCCACCCCTTTCTAAATGTACCTTTGTGATCATGTTTCCGAAATTATGACCTAAAAGTCACAACCTTTCCGATGAACGAACTCGTATTTTTGCTTCAGTTTCATAACATTGATCTCGTTTTGCTCATAATCATAGTGCACCACGCCTTCTTCAGTCAGAACACTGCACCTAATAGTAAGTGGAGGTCCGAGTGACCATGTAGCAGCGATGCTATCTTGAATTCGCGTACGAGAAGACGCGATTACCATCACGACGCTCCGTGTTGTACAAGAGTCTGTGTCTCAATATGGTAGACTAGATCTAAATACTGACCCCTGCTTTCAACAAAGAGTTCTTTCTTGTTGTCGGCACGCAGCACCACTGTGTACTAGGTATTGCATAAACCATTCTATTTCCGATCTTCTAAAACAAGAGACTGAATTATTGGACTATTGTAGCAATATCGAAGTTCTTTTTAATCCATTTTTGTGTGTTTCAACTGACAGATCTCGCTTGCTCCTCCGCAGGTTCAACATGTAAGACAACTCTTTCTTTGTGGTACACGGAGTTCCATCTGGTGCTGTACGAAACCATAGCGCACGATCCGCAGATTAAATCATAAGTCTTGGCTCGTGCCAGCCACTCCAACTCAGCTGGATACCTTTTAATGCGTGCCAAGGAAGGCTGAAAAAAGAAGTCCCGACGCATATATCACAACCCATTGAGGAGGCGCGATGCCGACGGGGGGTGCTTGACCAAACATCTATTAAGCTTCAATATATTACGTTAAATTATTGGATACTTTATGGCAACACGATGAATCTGTGACTGCACTAATGGGTAAAATGAACTTACAACTATTCTCCAATGATTTAATGTTATCATATTCAAGTTTGTTTAAAAAAGAAAAAAAAATGGTGAAACCTTACAGGGAAAGAAAAATCCTTCCTTGTTATCAGATTAGTTCATTATTAAAGATCTATTCATTTTATGTCAAATTTCATTTGGAAATTTACAAAGCTTTTTCTGATATCTAGACTTCACACCGTCGACAGACAGGCACTGGATACGATAGAAATCTTCTGAAATTATTCTTCTATCTCTCTTTTAATCAAACGCTTGGTCCGGCGTTATTTTAGGAGAGGTCAAGTGACCTCAGCAAGTACAATCGCCGCCATAAATCTCTCCTCTCATCCGTACTTTCCATAAGCGATCAGACGGAACATACCGATGGTATCTGCTCTAATAAACTATTACTGAGGTAACTTGGAATGGGGTAGTGCGGCTGATGTATGGAAATTCCTATTCTCTGGAAACTGAATAACTATCTAAAAACTATGGTTAGGAGTTGCCTATGCATTATGCAAGTATTTATAGAAATCATTTTTTATCTGATTTATGACTATGAAAATGCTATTTATAAAAATACAAAACGGAGTTAACATTTCTTCAATTAAAAGTTTATATTTAATTGAAATATTCAACCATTATTATTTTTAATTCATAAAAAAAAATTTGATACATATTGAATTTCAATTAGAAAGATTTATATTTATTAAATTATTATATTCTTCTATAAAATGTAATTTGAAAAAATCCTGAAAACTCTTTCCAAAAATATTAAAACTTAGAAATTTAATTTTTCCTCTAGGTTACATAAGTAAAATTATTTTGGATTATTTTTCCATTAAAGATATGAATAAAAGAGAGATATATAAAATATATATATTTACTATTTTTGTACATATTAAGGTAAGTGCAAATATTCGTAATATCTACAATAAGTTATAAGAATATATATAGTTTTAAAGCTATTTTACAGGTTCCGATAAAAATGGTAACTATATTATACCTATTCTTCTATTTTTGAGATGTGTTCTATTTTTTAGCAATTAAAAGTTTAATGGAGATCAGAGATTAACTATTAACATTTAAATTCAAAACTTCATGGTAACGAACAAAGATTTAACAGAAATATTAATACTATATTAGTAATAATACAATATTTCATATCTTCACCAAGGTTAGGTTTAATTATTATGCATAATATTTATTAAAAGATTATTTATTATAAGGCTGATGAAATATGAATGGAATGAAGTTGTTACATCTACGTGATAAATGAGGAATAAATAGAAAAATTGCACATTATAAAGAGAAAGATTAAAACATAAGTTATAATTACTATACTATCTTACTAAACTATTCTATCCTAATCTATTTACAATTATTACAGAGATAACATAATATGAGATCCTTTGCTATCTGTATATAGTATTTTTTATTATTCATTGATATATTGAAATGTACGTGTGAAATGGTTTTGGTTATCAGCTTGAAGAATCTGTTAGCCTCATCTTACTCTAACTCTTCAAACAATTAAAACGGCCGTCTCTTCAGTTTCACATTCGACTTCTGAATCCTGTTCAGCAGCTGGTCGAATTGTGACTTCACAAGAAAGAGAAGAAGTTGTTGTGACATGATTGGAATCATCGTAGGACTCCTTTCCCTCTTTCATTTCACGTTGTTCATCATCGTCAAACTGATCTTCATTTTCTATGTCGATGTTCTCGTCATCGTCGGAAGAGACGTTTTGAGTGCTGTCGATGATGGATGGAGAAGGAGATGACGAGGAGTTCGCTTCTCCTATTGGAAGAATCGATCTGAGAGGTGTTAGATTCGGAGGATGTCTCTGTAAAAAGGGAATTAGGATACTGGATATGTCATAATTGGAGCCGCAATAATTCATTGGTGCTGTTGCTGTGTTTCGATGATTCTTCAGATGCCTGTCCAGATTCGTTTGCTGACCAAATTCTTTATCACAGTGAATGCATTTGTATGGTTTCTCTTTGTTGTGAATGTTCCTGACATGTCTCTGAAGGTTGGATGATATGCTGAAAGATCGATCACACTTCTTGCACTTGTAGGGCTGTTCTCCAGTGTGGGTTCGTAGATGCCGCGTGAGGTTTGCAGAACGCGGGAAATTTTTGCCGCAATAACTGCAAGAATATTTTTCTACGGGCTTAGAATCAATGGAATTTTGGCCAATCGTGGGCACTTTTCTCTTTTCAGAATCAAATGAATTACTGGTTCTCGTGAAACTCAAGGGGAATTGCGGCATATGAGGAGCTGAATATGGATTCGAGGGAAGAAGAGAATACTGAGGAGAATTGTTTGGAAAATTGAACAGATCTTTGGTTTGGAAGGGCTGGGGAAGGTACGGATGCAGTCTAGAGTTATTTGAATACACTAGATGAGGTAATGGCGCGGGGTAAATTGAAGATTGTGTACTGAAAAGGGATTCAAAATGATTCCAACCCTTTGTAGAGTCTGATTGTACTGTTGATGGGATTCTTTCTGTTATTGATAATTCTGTCTCTTCCTCTTTGATAGAATCAATTTTTCGTCTTATTATATCAGTTATTATGTTTTGATTCTCATCTTTAATTTCGTGTTCGATTTTCCTTTTCTTACAATCAACTCTCAAGTCAAGAGGTTGATCACTATTGAAATCAGAAGGAGGAGGGCGTTTTCTTGAAAGAGCTTTCAGAAATTCCGAAGCATTAAATGGTGTTGAATAATTCTCTTTTTTGAAAATATCAGTTGGGCTGGTGGAGGCAATTTTAGGCATTGGAGGAAGCGTGAAGAGGGTGGGGGTATCTTTTCTGAAGAGGTGAGGAAAGAAGGAGCCCAGTTCTGATGTTGGAGGACCTGAAGACAATCTGGTGAAATCGGTGGAAGCCGGTGTGGCCATAGTGAGGATGTTGCTTATTTGGTGTTCTGGAAAGAAAGAGTGTTTCAATTAATATTTATTATCAATTATTATTAAGTTTAGATTAATATTACCCTCACAGAACATCAATCTCAACTACAATCGTTAGCGAATTTTTTTTTTGACAGATTCCAGATGTTATGAATTTGTATTTAATTACTTTGTAACCACGGAGAACAGATATTCTTCACTTTACCAATCTCAGTGTAATACAATTTGTTTTTTTAATTTTTACTATGACGAATTTCTTCAATATCCACTACATTTTTTTGTAAAATTGCATACCCCCTCACTATTTTAATTGTTTTAGTAATCGAAATCATACATTTCAATAATAATCTCACTTCAGCTGTATTATTGAAAGGAATATAAATTATACAGTATAATAATCCAGATAATAGGTAAAATTGCTATGGTTTTACATGCAAGAACCCGTTATACTGAATAAATTGGCTAATTTTTAAATCTCCAGAAGTTTAGCGCTCACTGTGACTGGGGGGCTAAAGTGAATTCTAATGCTTGGTTCCAGCACTAATTGTTCAACCCCAGGCATCCTCTGTCGAACACAGGAGGGGTTAAGCTTGTACAACTCATGAATGTGTAATTTTTGAAGAAGAAAAAACTACCACGCGAGTACATAGCCAGTGGAGCAAATCCAGACGCACGCACAGCTGACCACCATCCGTATTTGAAGTTGAGGGCCGTGATTTAAAATGGCTATATGTTTTAGAAATCTATCCACCTGTACCTTTTTTGATCTGCAGAATGTGCTTTCTCCAAAATAATTATGGATGTCTGTGCACCTACCGGCTTTTCATTGTGGAACCGACTTTTAAATTTCTTATTTAGTAATTAATCTCATTTATTTACAAAATTGATTATAAATGTTTTACGTAATAAAGAAGTTAATAAATATTTCCAATTCGAGCTGTTGGTGTTTATGAAACGTCATAATTATTGGTATTTATTAGATTTTTGACAGAAAAAAATGTTCTACACTTTAATCATATAATCTGAACCTATAATTGTGTTCTTCTTCTATTTAATTATTTGCCCTATTAGTTTGGCATCAATCAAGTATAGGGTGCATTAAAGCTGTTTAAGGTAGTATTACATTCGTCTAGTTTTTATAGCAAGTGTGATATAGGTAGCTTTTTATACCTACCACTGTGCGATGATTTCGGTTTGAAAATGTGTATAATTTCGAATTGATTGCAGTGCATTTCTTTTGAGACTACTTACTGCACGTGTAAGAGAAAAACACGCGTCCTGCATATTATTAGATGACGTCAAAACTAGTTAAACTAGGGTGAGTTTCGAGTAATTGGTAGTTTCCTCATTTTCATTCATATTAGAAAATTAATTAAAAACACTTTTTCAACTCGTTATTTTAATTGGTATTCATGATATCTACAAGTACATGAATAGCCAAAAAATTAAAACCTTTAAATCCTTTTTCTTTTATAATAGTAAATGTGGAGCCGTCCGATAACTCGAGAAATGTTTCCTAGTTGTAAGAAAACTGATAAACTCGGTTGCCTTAGATGTCCCGTTCCTAAAATTGATGAAATGGCGTGGCTCTAGGTTGTACAAGATAATAGACGTCAAGAAATATTTTTTGATAACTGGCTCAGACTCTTTCTTGAGTTATTGACATTTAATGTCCTTGGGTCATAACAGAAACCTAATTGGATAACCCCCTGGTACAAAGCAACCAGGATTGTACGAGGCAAATTAGAAAAAACGGGGTAGGTAATTAATTCTAATAACTCTAGTGATGTGCATTAGAGGTTATACCTAGGATGACTCAGCACATTCGATATTAAGTACTATGCTGTGATGAGTGAACCTAAACTTACTAATTGAGCTCATTTGTAGTAATTATGATTCATTGGGAACACTAGGCACACATATTTCATAATGCGCTGTGTCGGTGTGAAGATTAATTTGATTTTCGAGAAACTGAGAAAAACAATTAAATTTGATGAAATAATAATCTAGAAAGTCTTTATCATTTCTTGAAAAGGAAATATCAGTATATTTGTTACGATATTTTTTAAGGAAGTTATTTTATAATAAGAAAATCATTTTGTAAGATGGTAGAATATGAAATGATCGATAAAAAAAATATGTCCTTATAAATCGTTTTGTTATACATCGAAGAATGAATCATGAAATAATGCCGTATCGATAATAAAACTCATCCTCAATATGGCGCTTGGTGTTTTTTCTCAGTGTTTACAGTTGTTCTTCTATGCGGTTAGGTAATAATATGATCATCTTTGGGGGCATACATCATTGCAAATCTTACGAGTCTAGTTTTTAAACAGAGGAATACATAACCAATAGTCTATGATATACTTATAGAACAAATTGGACAGGTACATGATGATGAAGTTCATCACTCGAAAACAGGTTTTGTAAAAACCATCTCATCGGGTTTTATTTGGTCACAGTAATAATTTTGAGGTTCATCGCGCTGCTCTCTTTTTGTGTAGTCGTAGCGGCTTCTTCATCTTCATAGCAGTGCACCAAAAACAGGTTATTCTTCATTTCTTGTCAGTATTCAGATCAGTATTGGGAGGACATTTACAGTTTGTCGGCGATGTCATTAACCGGACTTCATATATTGCCAGCAGTCTATACTCCTCTCGCCCGGAGCAACTTATGCTATTCATGAATATAATGGCTGGTGAAAAAAGTTCAGGGTACCTATTTGGACTACTCCAATCATAATGTTGAACTCTAATCGAAAGAGTAACACGGGTTGCGTAAGATCGAACGTATACAGACCCTCGGGATAAAGTTTTGTTTGAAAAATGGCGTGAGCTGTCAGATTATTTTGTTGAAGAAGACAATATTTTTCTATTTAGGAGAATCAAATAAGAAGCACCATTCTTTCGATATTCTAATCTTAACTAATTTTAATGCTTAATTATGGAAATTCAATAGAACCAGTTTCTAAATATGTAAGTAATATTATAGTAAGTACCGCGAATGACTATTTAAGATTTTAAAAATTATTAGAGTACATTTGGTTAATTTTTTAAAATAAATGGTAATAATACAACCTATCACCCAATTTATAATGTCCGGTATTTAGAACTGAATTGGAAATAAAGTACAGAAAGTTAAATTAGTTAAATAGTATATTTTCCATTAGAAAACCAATTTCTCTACTTAGTCCAGGTACCGTTTCATTTGAATCATTAAAGGATACATGAATATTCATATATGGCTAATGGAAGATCTCCAATACCGAAATATGAACCTGTTCTACCATTTTTAAGTTTGTGTATATTTTACCAATGTGGAAAAATGGTGCCTAGATTTAAGCCAAATTAAGATGTTACCTAGTAGGTACTTTGTCTACTAAACTGCAGCGATTGACATTTAGATTTGAAAAATCAGTACCTAGCTCATACTAAACGTCTCGTTATTTATCTTGATTAGACTGTGCGATTACTTTATAACAATTTATGAATGTACTTTAGACTAAAGTGATCCAGATGAGCCACATTGATATTGTACTCGTGGTTAAAACTGGACATTTTGTAGTTACTGATATCAGTGAAACTGGAATGGAATTTAACTTTTCTAGGAATGTTTACTAAGTAGGATTCTTGAAATAGGGAATAGGAAATTTTTCGGACTACCCTGAATTATGGACACTTTTTTATTGGAATACAAAATTTAGGAAATTCATTTTAACAGTTTTTATTTTTGGTACAAATAGTTGTTGTAACTTTTTTTTGCAGATTACCATCGTGTTTTACCATAAATTAAACAAATGTAATTGTCTCTGATATGGAAACGATGATTTCAACAAAAGAAAAAATTTCCTTATTATCACATCAAAAATTAAAGATTATAGAAAATATAAAATACATCATTTCCTTTAACTTACAACATATGTGTTTTTTGAATTAAAATGAATAATTTACTTCACAACTCTTTTTCCTTCTTTATTTGTCGAGTACATCATATAATATGGAATGCAAAATTTACGGACTGCTCAGTTGTCAATAACTGAGGGACTATAATATAATTCGAAAGAGTTTGTGAAGCCATTGAAATAGATATCAAATAATTCTAACTAATATAAGTATGAATTTTGAAAATAACTGCGGTCAGATGTATAAACTTGAGTATATATGTATATATGATTCTACATCCAATTTGAATCTACAAGATAGTCTTGGAAATTTTGAATCCTTTTCATAAATTCTTCAACAAGAATAAATAGGTATTGTGTGAAAAAATGTTCCAATAATTTTAAATAATGAAAAATTATAACTAAAGCTGAAATTTATTTTAAAAATTATGACTAAAGCTGAAATTTAGTTAAATTTTTTTAACTAAAGCTGAAATTTATTATAAAAATTGTACCTAAATCTGAATTAGTTATTTAGAATAATGTTATTAAAAAGAAAAGTGTTAGAAATTACTGAAAACCTTTTGAAAATAATTTAAAGTGATCTAACATACATGTGGATTTAAAATGATGGACATAACAATTACCTCATGTATATTTTGTACACAACTCTGACACAGATTCAATCTAGGTGATTATTTTTAAATACCAGCTACAGTCTGTTTCAGTAGCCTTTTTTGCAACATTTTGCCCCGGGAAACTGTAACCATTTCGCCTATAAGATCTCGTATTGAAACATATTTCAAAGATGATTGGGATCTTTAGTACCCCAATGGGCAGCTTGTGAGCCATTCTTGGCATCTCATCCGACTAGTTATAATTGATATTTAAAAGTAAAAAACTAATCCCTAAACTAGTTTACGGTGGAACGGTGAAACAGAAACGATGTGAAATCGTTTCAGCTTATAAAAATTGGGGTGTTCTTCATATTCAAAGCTACTGGGAATATCTACCTTATTATTGTGAAATTTCGTCCATTAGGTAGTTTCCTCTATAATTTAAATTTCTTAAATAGCGTGTTTTTTAATTACTCTTTATGGAGATAATATTTGCCTTTTTTGAAATGGAGTCTAACAAAATTAGAAATTGAGATTAGGTACAGGAGGATATCGAGATGTAAAAATTCAAACTTGTCTTGAAGCGACAAGATAAACAATAAGAAATATGTTCAAGTTTAAATAGTTTAGTCTACTTTAAACTCTGATGATCATTAAAATTTAGGTTTGGAACCTAGCACATTTAAATTAGCTCTCAAAGTTCTAAGCGCAAAGAGGAAAATCCTTCTTCGTGTCTGGAGACGAGGAATAATAATCGGTTGTTGGGAGTGATAGCCACTTGGTAGTTACCATTTGAAACAATAGGGAGTCATTACGAACTTGTCAAAAGGTTATTCATGAGCTGTCTAACCGTGAAATGGCTTCATTCACCCCATTGTTTCTGGTGATTATTAGCTATCAGTCTTCGTGTAAACGGATATCTCTATTCTCCTTATTAATTGGGAGCTTTGAGATAGAACAACAATCGTGATTCAAGATTTGCAACTCCCATCTCCAGATATGATTGATGCTCGTGAATAGGTAGGAAATTTACATAATTTGGAACACGAGTGTAATGACCTAATCTAGATTAATGCTATTTATATTTATGATTTAAAATTCATGAATGTAAATGAACGTTTAAGTACAAACATCCTATTATTCAAGTGCGTAAGTTATTCATTATTGATTTTCGTGCATAATTCTTCGATGTGGAAAATTGACCTTTGAGGTTCGGGAAGTATCTGCTTAAGTGCAACAATGGGTACACATAGATCACTAATAATTGATAATACTTTAAAATATTGTCGCATTTATATGAAGAGAGATTTAAAAACTATTTCTATAATTCTTGCCTATCTCATTAAGGAAAGCTTAACAAACTCATATATAAGAAAGATAGCGCAACATATTCTAGAACTATTCTTAATATCCATGAAAAAGCCATTTTAAGAAGCTGAACGATTATAACTGTTACTTGAAAACTGTGTCATTAATTTAGCGAGAAAGACTCCACTCTAAAAAGTGAGATTCGTCATTTGTTCATGTCTCCAAGTGAGAATTAGGTGTCGCAACATTTAACGGTCCAGAAGTGCTATACCGTCAGCTATCCATTAACAGTAATGCAGTCTCCGTCACTTGCTAACCAGAATAACTAGGTAGGACCAGACTATAGCCATATGATAATAATAGAGCTCTAAGGACGCCAAATCCGTCTCCTAGAGTGTTAAAAGACACCTTGAATGCCGGGCTGTCTACGAGAAACAAATCTAGAAAGGAGATTTGACTAATCATTGTAAGTGGTTATAATAGCGGCCACTAATTTCTCACAAAGAAAATTACCAGCTTTCAAAATTCGTCTGTTTGAAAAAGGAGAGCCTGATGGCTGATGATAAGAGAGAAAATGGCAAGGTGGTTGCCCATTCTGACCATGAGAAATGATCTTCCAGTTCGGCCAATAATCGGACAAAAGATTTAGAAATAGTATTAGCAGGTTCATGAGAGACTGATAATTATGAAATGAATTCGCCATCACCATAATAGGATATGTCCGAGGAATAAAAACTAGTTTGCCAGCTTATATTGTCAGAAGAAGCCACCGTAAGATAAATTACTCAAATTCACAGCTACTTTCTACACAGTTCATAAAGCCTATGGTTGCTAATTCCTCTCAAATATATTGGCCGGTAAATAATTTCAAATTGAACAAGATGACTACTCTGCATGAGAATGGAAAGCTAATTGCACATAACCATACATTGTACGAATGAATTGTTCGGAGAACCATGCATTTGGTTAAAGAGTGGACACAGCTACTTCAGTGGCAGCAGAATAATTATAGGCTTTCAATAAGAGCAGCTGAATATTAACCAGCTGAACTATACTTCATTATTACAATGATCTTCGCTATTACCTTATAAGCATTCAACTGGACCAGTTTCTAAAGATGATATTATGAATTGTAGCTACTTGTAATATGAAGACGACACTTGCTACTTACAACGATTGTTCAGATTTAAAAAACCTTTTAACTATTTCTTTAAAGGTTTAAGATGAAGCGTGATGATTACAGCGAAATCATTGCCGTAATTTAAAGATTAATCTGTTGCTTCACGCCCTACCAATCGACTGAATATTTGAACGCCAACTCAAGCTTTATGATTTCAAGATGTTCCAATCGACTAATAGTATTTGCAATAGAAAATAGCGACAGGATCCATATTCGTCTGGCGACTGGTTTTCTTTACTCACTCTCCATGAGATAATGTCTCGAAAAAGCACAGAGTCATCTAATTTGATGTTCGATATCATTATCATCAGTGAACATAGAGTTCTGTTTGGAAAGTGTAAAAGGAGGGTTCAGTAGAGTGATGACCAGGTCACAATTAACCGAAAAATGGAACATAGGTTTGTAAAGAAAGTCTAGATTGCAATTCCCCTTATACAACAGAGTAATAACTTGGTTATACTTTTACAAAAACCTATAAATAAATAGGAAAGGAGGGGCATCAATATTGACATGAAAGGCTTTCCTATTAGAATTTAAAACCTAACAAATATTTTCCTTATCATTTGCGAAATGAATTGCTATTTGAGTCTCTCAATACCAAAGTAATTTTTTTCTGATAAATTACATTTCCATCATCTCTCGATTTAATTAAAGATTTTCAGATTTGATTGTAGAAGACGAATATAATTATTTTATCATCAAATAATATGCATTGGGATGGGGATAAGTCTTGTGTCATTTTTCACTGTAATTTGTTCTTTATAGCTGTAATTGCTTCGTGTACGCACTGATACGCAGCTACTATCCTGATAAATTGTCCAATCAACCCCAGTTATTGATACCTAAGAACCATCATCTATAGACTCAATTTTCAATCAAGGATTGAATTTCTCAACGGGTTTCGTAGTGAAGGGTGGAGAAAATGGGATTTGAAATATACTTTGTTTATATACTTTTTATAGTTTAAAGTGCATATCATTTTTCATTATGTTATCAAAGATATTAAATTACGTAAGAGAAAATGAAAATTTGGTGACATGCAAAAAGTAGGTTCTACAGCCAGAAGAAACTAAAATTAATGACTGAAAGCTAGGTCCACCACGTGACTCGACAGAAAAGCTGTAGTGACATCAATAGAGGACGCTACTTGTCTCAACCAATAGAGCACCAGGGATGTTTTAGCTCCACCAATCAGAAGGAACTCTCTATGACGACAGTATTACATCATCGAAATACCAAATGCCTATTGGCTGCGTCCTTAACCTAATCTTGCAAAAAGAAAGACCGTCCTCTGAACTTTTGAGTTGTGACATAATTTTAGGTTGACACTATACCTAAATAACCAGCGGAGCAAAAAACTAACTATCAGACTAACAGGACTTGACGTGTAAGATTTTTTGGAGCTCCTTGTAATTAGGTGCTTCTCTGGACAAGCGTGCTTATTAAAAACCTCAAAGAAATCATTTGATGGGGGCAAAAGAAAAAAGAAACCGGGAAGAGCTTGTATGGAGGGGGAAATCCGAATATTAAAGAAAACTTGCTTATAACAAATTAAAATATGGTAATATATGGAACACATTTTATAAATTGTCAATTAATTTTGTTTAAAAAATCTCCCAATTCGTTTCGGTGAGGAAGAATTGTCTGAACGATGAAATTATTAATAATTTAGAGAGTATAATCTATATAATCATGGTACAATGAACTAGAAGTACCTAAATCACACTTACATATAAAAACACACGCGATGGGTATTTTCACTCTCTGATTTGTCACACCAAGAAGATTTTTTGGTCTTTATTTAGCTACCGGTGAAATCTCTCATAAAATACGGTGCTAGAATTTTAATGTCATCTCTTTAATTTATAAAGAATAAGTCAGAACATCTACAGCGAGTCCTACTTAACTTTACTGATAAAATGATAGCTTTTCAGCAACTTGTAGCTTTCTCAATGATTTAACAAATGGGACAAGGAATGCAAAATAAATATTCATGTATGAGGTATTGGATATCTGCTTATTGATTTTTGAATTCTCTTTGGATATCTTATTATTCACTACATGAGCTGTAACTTAGCACTTTAACGCTGCGGAACACGCCTGAAAAAGTGGCTGGTGAATGTTGTTATCTACAAGGACCGTTATTGAAGATGGTGCTAGGCAGCAATTAGATAGCCACTCTTAAAACAACTCTCAGCGACGGTTCAAATTGATTAAAATCCTACTTATTCATCCCCCGGGGCAAACAAAAATAAAAACTTGAGGTATGTTCATCTAAAATGAATTTGCTATGCACTGAGAATCTGTTGCTCTTATCTAAATAGGAATTTGGTTCTAATTAATTGATGTTTGGGCTGCTTGTTCGTAGGTATATTTTTTAGTTGCTGAGATAAAATTCCCATTCTGTTTACTTTGATTAGAGGTTGTGTTTATTCAGTATAAAATACATGGACATTTAATAACCAGCTGCGAAACATGTTTTGGTTTTGATGTCGCTTGTGTTTAACATTCTTAGAAACAGCTGATATTTTGTATTTTAAAATATAAACTATTTTATAGTTGAAAATTGTCTGAAAAGATGTTCTGCACTTGAATGGAAGATGGAATTATGGATTTTCTGATTGGAATCGTGACTTTGGGCCTATCTTGAAAAGCTATTCCCGGTTGCATCTGTTACATACGACTACACACAACCTAGCCAATTCATTGCTTCGGGTAATGGGTGTAAACTGATCACCAATTTTAAATTTAATAAGAATTTTTATCAGATTAAACTATGATGACTCTCTAGTCTCTAGTTGATAAATTCAGTATTGTAATATGTAGGTTAAATACTTGATGAGAATAGATTATAGTTACCAAACAAAAAAAATGTTAGGTTTGATATTTTGCAAAATGGAATTATTTGATAGTCAAAAATTATTCATTTTATAGGTTAAGATCTGAATTATCAGAAGGTTTTATATTTTCGAAAAAATCAGTAAAAACACACATTATTAAAATAAAAAAGTTAAAGAATAATTATATGTTTACAGAATTTTTGCTTGATCACAAATCTATATTTATTTCAAGCGGTAACTACGCCATTTTAACCGCAAATGAAATTATACTTTTCATATTAAATTAGCATTATTTATTTCCATTTCTTTTTACTTTGAGGGCTAACTGGGGTAGATTTCACCCTTCATTCATTATTTACATGTTATTATAGAAGATGGTTTAAATTAATTGGTTTACTCACCAAAATTTGTCCTCTTGATGTGGTGAACTTCTTCTGCAATCCAAGTTGAGAATCTCCCAAAACTGCAAATGAGAAAAACAAAATTGTAAAAAAATTACATTTCTATTAACATAAACAAACATTGTGAAGTTATAGAGGATTTACGTGGGTAGCCTCTCAATCTCTTCGATGGGCCCATCATAACTTTCTATCTGGCGATAAGGTTAAGATAAATAAACAATATTCAATATTAATTAAACACAAGAGAATGATACCATTACCAATTGTGCGGTAAACTATTCATAATCCTTCTTTTTTTCTGAATAAATTTTTAATAAACATCTCAAGATTCCATAAATAAATTTATTATATTAAAATAAAGGCTGTCAATTTTTTTCCACGGTGAAACCTATTATTTCTATAAATTAATCGAAAATACAATTCTAGGAAATAATTTTTGCAAATTTAAATTTTCAGTCATCCACCTCCATACCATATAACTATAATTCTCTGTTCATTTCATTCGAAGATGTTTTCTAGCCAATTGATATTCGCACAACATCACGTACACACATTTCATTTCTTCAGTGTTTCAATATGAACGGTTGTTTCTGTTTTCACTGAGGTAGAGACATGAATCTTCAACTGGGACCACAGCATGCATGCTGATCTAGTTTTTTGCTAATGGTTTCATGAGCTCTTAAAAGGATAGGTACTCCTGAATGAGAGCAGCATGCCCCATGAATGCTAATATGTCTTCCAATAGGTCAGTCCACTTCTCAGTAGATGAGGTAGCTGACTTTGTTCAGGGCTACAGAGTCTAAAATAAGGACAGAAAACATCTTGCACGTCAGGTAGGATACTTCCGAGTTTTAGGAAAGTTCCACATTTTCGACAGTGTAAGAGAAAACATAGTAACTCGTTATTTTTATTGGTATCCTTGTTACCTGGGTGTATCATGGATACTAATTGAAATATAGAATTAAAATGTTAGAAAAAATTCGTATATGATGGAAAATGTGGACACAGTAATACTCTAATATTAATTGAATTAATCGATATAAATAAAAGGAATTTTCAAAGAATACTTTACTTTGATCTCATTCTTTTCTATTGGATCACCATATGTGTCTCACATTTTAAGTTGCAGGGATTTTATAAGATGTTTCCTAGCACATATTCCTAAGTAACTCGTAAGAAGATTATAATAGAGCAAATAGAAAGTAAAAACTGTATATGGACATTTTAACGTGGGAATTAAATAAAAGTTTGGTGAGTGAAATCACTCAAAATTGAATAAAGAATTATATACCACAGTAGGACTACAAAATTTACGGGCCGTCCTAATTTATGGACACATTTTTTATGGACTTTTATTATATTTAGAAAAGTAGTGACTTTTGTTAAATAAATTCATGTAACCTTTTTGTAGATTACTATCATATTATACAATAAAGTTAACCCTAATATATTGGCCAATGATATGGAAATGTTGATTCCAACAAAAGAAAGAGAAGTTCCTTAACATTATGTCAAAAATTAGAAATTATAGGAAAATGGGAAAATTCAATTAATTCTTATGAAAAAAATTGTTCTTTTACCTTATGTACTTTTGTATAAAAAATATTTCACTTCACAACTTTTTTCCTTCTTTATTTCACCGAGTACATCATATATGGGATACAAAATTTACCGACTGCTTGCTCAGTTATCCATAATTGGGGAGCTATACTGTAATAACAGTTCATTCACTCATTCAATATCATATATTACCTATCATGGTCGATAGTATGTACAATATTAATTCAGAATAAGCTGATATTAAAATCATTAAATATAAAAATAGATCAAAAAATTGTCATGGTTTTAAAAAAAATTGTCGTCACCCTATAAATTACGAACATAATTTTCGAAAGTGCAGAAGCTCATTTTTTAAACACGTTATATTATAATTTATACAGATCTATTTTGGGTGAAGTATCGATCTAAATACGGATGTTTTGCTAGTTAATTTTGATGAGTTTGTTGAAGTCTGCACAAATTTGGTCAACTTGACCCTAGTTTATCATCCAAAGATCTGGATTACAGATTTAAATAATTATTAGTTACATGTTGGACATGTAAAATATAACTCCGATTTAGTGAGTTACAATGAAATATATTGAATTGCCTTAATAATCAATAATTATCTAGTGTGAATTATGATCAATTTTATGGCCAACTATCCAGAATGGCGTATAATGAATTTTAATGATTAATTATCCATTTTTACCTATTATGGATGCATTGATCCAATATTTGGTGTGAACTTTGATGAATTTAATTTGATGATCAAGCAATGAGAATTTTGAAAAACTAGGAACCTACCTTAAAATAGGTTGAACGGAGTGATCCAGCACTTGGTATGATCGATGGTGAACTAAATGATCCCTCCTACTCCTAGTGTAAACTTTGATGAAGTGAATGACAAAGTGATCACCTGCACACCTTTTGTTTCCTCATTAGGATATTTAACAGGTGATGACAGAGGAGATAAGCCGTAATTAACACCTACAGATATGTAGGTACCATTAGATAAATGTATAATGAGGAGGTAACCAGAACTGTCGTAGTTAGTTGACCGGACCTCTCCCATGCATGGTCGTGAATCGGAAATACTCCACTTACAAGTTAAACCTGAATTGTCGAAAATTTCAATTTTTCTTATTCCTGCATTTTGTTCATTGTTTCAATTTCCATGTATATTTTATAATTGTATATTTAAACTATTCACAGCTCAAACCAGCGTGCTCAATTCAGGCTGTGTTTTGCAAAACATTTTTCATGACCATTATAAGACTAAACTCAGCTTATACTAGAAATTTATTGATATTTAGTCCATCATTCGTTCATTTATAGCCTATTAGAACTATAATACTGAATAGGTTTTTTAATTAATGATCTATAAATGATGGTGAATGTTCAGTGAGGCGTGGACAGAAAGTATTCATTCAATTACGATGGCTAATTGCATCAGAATTCAAGACCTATTCATAAGCATTACAATTAGTTATTATCATCGATGTATCGAAATTATTAACTACATGAATATTTAATAAGACTTGATACTGCCATTACTTTCTTTGGAGTATAATATAATTGGCCAGGGGTTCTATAATTAACCATTTAAGACTTTAGAAACCTGAGCGTGTAAATTAAATTATACAGAGCAATGGAAAATTATCATTAAGATCCTAGGTCATATAAATCATTGAAAATGAGTTTATAGATCGATATTTAAAATTTACCGGTAATATTTTAAGTTACATTTAATTCAGTCAATTATACAAGTTCATTGATATGTATTTAAACTAAGGGAATAATCTATAATTTCATTACATTAATCATATTTGATAATTAGTTTAGAGCGTTTAAGATAACTCAGGTCATTAACATAGTCGATATGGAGACCAATTTAGTAATAACTATAAGCACTAATATGTAATGGTGGGCCATAGAAGAACAAACTTAATCTTCTATGGTCCCACCAACTTCCTCCCTATGTAAACAATTTAGTGAAAATTGAAGCATGTTTTACCAAACTAGCCCATATGAACCTAAATCCCAAGGTGGTCTAATTATTCCAATAATAGACCACAGATATCCAAGATGAGCCTAAATCCCAAGATCTTCCGATAAATATCACAACAATAGCCACGAAGAGTCCGTTTCACGCATAATTACCTAGCAATAACTTTAACAAGTCCCACAGTGTCGAATAACAAGGACAGGCTATTTCTAGCTTCATTACGTAATCTGTAGCGGAATCAGGTTAAATCAGTGAAACAGGAAAGTAATTTCTTCTTGTCGTGTATCTACAGATGCCTCACCTTTTCCGTTTATTGTCTGTGGGAAGAAATTGTCATCAGATATCGTAAACATTTTCAAAGAAGTATCAATTTAACATCTAAATTCTACAGGTTTAGTCTGATTTCACATCTAAATATCTACGGTTTAGTCTGTAAATTGATTAGTATTTACATATAAATTCACTTTTTTTTTAATTTATTGTAATTTTGATATGATAAAGGATTTGAATCTATTTTTATTCTGAGAATTATGGATGGATTGAAGTATTTAGTTGTTAATTATTTTCCATACCCAATCTAAACCAAATATATAATTACGAGATAGGTTAATTTTCGAATTATCGGATGGTTTTACATTTTCGATCATCTAAACAAAATTGTCTAATTATAATTTTCCTCCTCACTTCAATTGGTATCCATGATACATGCAGGTATCATGGATGCCAATTAAAATATCGAGTTTCCTTATAATTATTATTAACTTTACTCATATGACCGAAAATGTGGAACTATTCGATAACTTGGAACTTACCCTAAATTTACAGAATATGAAACATTAATAGGTACAAAATGGTTTCATTCAAGAGATCTTAAATCTAATTGTATGAAACAGAACTAAGATCTATTTCACCTCTTTCGGTTAAGAATAAGAGATTCTGGTAATATATATTCAGGTAACGAATGTAGATTGCAAAGATAAAACCAAATATAGAACATTATCACCTAATAAACCCTGGTGTAACTTTTTTTCCCTCGTCACTTTCACTTGTCTGTTGTTTGGTAAGTCAAGCTTTATGAGTTCACAAAGCTTTTGAAATATCAATTTCATTTAGCCATAAAAGAAAATTCTTTTCTGAATTTTTTCCCTAGGGGTTTAGAATTCCTATCCATCATTTTACAAAGGCATTTAACTTTATAATCTTTCAAAGATGCAAATACTAATAATAAACAAAAAGAGATAATCTAATCTTTACTCATACCCTATACAGAAACAGTTTAGAAATGTAAATATGATATTTAACTAAAAACATCAAAGTAGAGATATATTATTTAATAAATAAAACTTCACGCATCCGTCCCGAACGTTCTTATGCAGAAGAGCAACAACAACCTCAAAAGTTACGACACCTAAATAATAATGTAATTTGTAAAGTGTATTAAGTACTACATTCACACCAGTAGCTTGCGGTACTTTCACATTCTTCTTCTGTCAATGCAGTTCATTTTCTCATTTCTTGAAGACTATAAAAGAATTAAGCTTCTTCAATTACCACAGAAAATGAGTTTGGATGATGATAGCCCAAGAGTAGCAAGGTTCAATCTTCGCGTTAAAGATACTCATCTCCTACTCGATTGATCCTTCAAATGTGTCCAGAAACCTCGTAATTACAGACCAAAACCACACACATGCCCAGATTTGATAGACTTCTTTATAATGAAAGACCATAGGTCGTTTGATAATAGAATATCACCCCAACATTACAAGAATTCATAAAGGTGAAGTCTCAGCTCTTCTTGAAATTTTAATAGACGCGACAGTTATACCTAGTTAGGTAGCCTGCGATACACGCAAACCAGATATCAAAAAAGTTGTCTCTCGTGCAACGACTTTGATTTAGGCTCATAATTATAGAGAATGCAGTTGGTGTGAATGCTATGAGAAAGCATTAACATGTGAAGAAAAACGAGTTCAATCAGTTCATTCTTGTTTGAAAACAATCAAGAGAAACCATCTTGAGCAGATCCGTGTGCGTGTCTAGGTAGGTAGGTAGCATTCGGGAGCAACTTTTAGTTCCCACACATGGAGGGGTCAACAGAAGTAAAAGTTTACCTTATCTTCCATTTTATTTACCTCACTGTTCACCTACATATTATTCTAGTATTCAACAATTCACTAATTTAATATTCAATGTTAGAATTCAGATTCTTGAACAATTTTTATGTAAAATAATTTCCATATAGGAAGATCGCTAATTTTTCTCCAAATAAAGGGTTAACGGATTTTATGTACTATGATGTATTTTCAAAGAAAAATATGGCGACGCCAATATTCTATTCTTATTTTGTTTAAATATGAAAACCATTCTTGCATGAAAATATTTTAAAAACTATTCATGGTATTTGCATTTTGTTTATTTATTAATTGACTATTGTTCAACGATAATAAATCTGAATTTTTGACAAAATTTGGAGGAAAAACTCGCGTAAGTGAATGTATAATTTTGCATTCTCGAAGATAAACCGAGAAGGAAAATCAAAAGGGAATTGTATATTACAAGATGGAATTTCCCTCCAAATACTATGGCACCCCTTAATTTTCTCTCTACGGATTTATTTGCTCAAAATAATCAATTTAAGAAAGAAATCTTTAGATTATCAAGTCAACAGCAGCTTTCAAGCGTTCATTACTGGATTTAAGGTATCCAAAAGAGAAGCACATAGTTATCTAAATGTCTGTATAAAATTTGAATTCATTGCTTCCCAAGAAGGTTATCGTCTGATGTTGTGACAACAAAAACAAACAAACTTGCCACTGGAAGCTGTTCAGTGATAGCCACAATGCCATCCATCTGAGCAAGTTAATTTGCTCAACGCATACCGACAGCGAAAGCAATCAACATGTGATCGCGACTGTTAGAATACCTAATTTAAATTCTCTACTGGTAAGAAAAATATGTAATCATAACTAGAATATACTATAAGAAGCCTCTAACTAAGATTCCGATGTAATATTAAATGTGTTATTGTGTTTAATTCAGGGTAGGAGGTTTTTTTTTCGTTAGGTGAAAATATGTTGGTAGGGAATTTCAGGAAAGATCGTGACCTCTGGATGCCATTCGAAGATGTTTTCAATAGCTGACATGGCTTCATCGGCATTCCTTGGTACTAACTACCACCCTGTAAGATTGCTTATCTCTTTACCTTTTGCTACTGGCAGATAAAGCGCTTTGTAATTAGTGTAGTGCCGAGAAAATCTTCTGTATACTTTTTATATTACTTACTTCAGCTTTATCCTTAATGATAATGAATGATTATGTAGCTGTCACTAATGAAGAAGAACTGCTGAGTCCAGTCAGAAGTTACAAAACCAGTAAGTGAAAATCACTATATAAATGTTAACACTTTTCAACTCATCAAGTCCGCTTTCGAATTTAATGAAATTGGATAATGTTAGTGTTAGAAAAGTGTTAACATTTGGTGCCTATTATTTGGCGGGAGTTAACAGACACCTAGCTAAAGTTACCGCCACTCAACTTGTCATCAAAGAGCCTATGTATGAATTTGCGGGGGATTTCGATCGATCAGACTCATCCAACAGGTACAAAATAGTTAGAATCAAGTAGATAACATCTTCATTTAATTCTATATCTTGAGAGGATAAATGAAGAGTTCGAGAAGAAAGTTTTTATACAATTTCTATGAAAAGAACGTTCAAATCGTGTCACTATTTTTGTACGATAATTAAAGGTTACTTTAAATTGTTTTGGAAGCAACCGATTGATATTTTGAACTTACATGAATTTAATCATTTGAAACGGATTTATTTATCAAACGCTTGTAAATCATCACCAATTGACATAATATAAGTTAATTTGGCCCACATCTTCTCGCATTATAATATTTGTGTAATAGTGTAATTCGAACGGTTCGGCATTTTCGACAATGTATAAAAAAAAAAAAAAATTGTTATTTTAGTTGGTATCCATGATACCTGCAGTTATAATGGATACCAATTAAAAATAAAAATTCTTATATGATCGAAAATATAGGACCGTTCCATTCATTCATTCACGAATTCATTCATTAACGAATTCATTCATTAACGAATTTAATCTTTCACGAATTCATTCATTCACGAATTCATTCATTCACGAATTTATTCATTCACGAATTCATTCACAGTTGCAGTTGACACCTTAACAGTCTAGTCTCGAATTACTGCTATCTAAATCACCCTTTCACATGGAATTTACATTAGTAAAAACCCAACCTTAATTTAAGTGGATAATCTAATTTAATTCGGTATTTATCTTCTGTATATGTTGAAAAATATATTGCAGACAATTTCAAAGATTCATCTAAATTTTCGACGACTAATAATTGATTATGTAATATTGCCATGATTCCTTATTTGCCATGATTCCCGGCATAACGGGTTCCAATGTTTGCTTTTTCAAAGACACGTGCAGTGCATGTCTCAGGTTGTCGCGCGAAATAAATAGATCAAAATAAGGAAAAACTTGCAATTGTGAACTTTGAACAGTTTTGATGCTCCAGCAGGTATAGAATATCATTAGAAATTTTAAATACGAGATTTTAAGTACTAGTCTACAGTAGGTATATGCTTAAATATACAAACATTTTTTTATTTCATTTTTTACTACCTTTAAGCATATTTTTTTTAAAGTATTAAAGCTAATTTCTTAGTATTTGCTTTATCACATTTGTCTAGAGCTTCAATGTTGCAATACCATGATCCCGTTAGAGACAGCCTGATAGTTAGACAACCAATGTTATACATTATCCCAATGTACTTGGCATAATAGTTACAAAAAAGTTGGTAACTTAAAGCTTCCTATATACTTTAAGCATGCGCAACAATTCAAATGTATACCAATTCTAAATAATTCTACCATATAAGTACTGAGACTAGTTATACTGATTGTATAGTAGCTAGGTATTTGCTACCTTCTTAAAAAAACATTAGCTAGAAAAGAAACAATGGGGGACAAGAATCTGTTCTTGTTGAATGCACAAAGTTAAAATATTTTATTTTCACTGAAGATATTTCGCAACTTAACATCTCGGTTTGGAAACAAGATTCCTTAATTCCCAAAACTATTGCCATTCACTAATTAATCGTGAGATGTCGAGGGTTCAGAAAAAGAAAACCAACAATTAATTATACCTACAACTTAAAAACTTCCACTGCAGTCTCAAGTCTACAGTAGGTACCTATACCCCTATAAATAAACAAACTCTAGTTTAAAATACTTCAACAATTTCATGTAAGTTAAATCGATGATTTTAAAAGTTCTAAAGCTATTTGAAATGAATCATACATCCTGTAACCTAATCGCATTCGATAATTGAACATTTAGCAAGTCTGATTGAAATTATAACTCTCAAAAGTTTTTGCTTTCGCAAGAATTAGAGATAAATTTAAGTATTAATATAAATACTGAGCGTTTTATTTCTTAGCAAATCTAATAATTAATATTGTAAATAAGCGTGAAATATAATTACTTTTATGCTCTATGCAGTCTTTCCATAAGGCCTGCAAAATAAACAATGGATAAATATACCGCTTAAATACCAACGATATTTATCTAATATTTATCTGTTACAACTAAATAGGTACAAGCGATTAGGTTCATGTAAATGAATCGTAAATTACACGTATTAGGTGCCTAGATTCTAATTGAAACTCATCTATCCTCATTAGAATTGAGAAACCACCTAGGTAGCCTCGCCCAGAAAAACTAACCGTTTTCGCTATCACTTCCAATCAATGCAACAATTGGCTAAATGTGAGCCTAGGAACCCTGACAAGTCCAAGGAGTGATGTAACTCAGTGGGACTTGTTCCGGACCCTATACTCTCAAGAATAAGCTGTTATTTTCGTGTTGAAGATTCGTTTTTTACATCACTATTTTCGATCTGGAGGGAGCAAGATACTCTGCTGAAACTGGATTTAGGCCTCCAGGCTGTATAACCCCGCCAAATACTAAAGTTTTGAGTTATAAAATCATCTCAGGTGAGAGGTTCAGACTAGTTTTTTTGCATTATCTCTTTCGGAGCGAGTTAACCAAATCGTACCTAGTTCACTATATAATTATGTTAATCAGTAGAAGTTTCAGTCGTTCCGTTTTAATTATCAAAAGTTTATCATACAATTTTCTCTCAGATTTTATCAGGAATCGTAAGCAAATACTTTAACGTTTTATCTCCTGAATTGATAACATTGTTATGGAAATTGAAGCGAACTAGGCAGCAATCGGTTGAATTTTTACTCTACAATTCTCATTCAGGTTTTTGGCGCTATGGTCATCACTATTAATTTTCCTAATTTTTTGATAATTTCTAACTACTATTTAAGTCCAAGTTTGGTCGACTCTTCGCCACAAAAAGTGGACAGTTGAAAGGGTAAGGATCAATTAACATATGGATAATGGGATGGGTGAGGGAAGTTGAGGATTTGAATTATGTATAAGGTGGGTTAACTAGGTACAATATACTCCCAATATATTAAAAAAGATTTAACAAACAATATTTGATTTGAAGTATTAGTTTTACTTCATTGAATAGAAGAGTAACTTTATATTCTATCAAATTTTATTTATAGAAACTTCGAAGGTGGAGATAAAAATCATTCTTTGGACCATACCAGATTACTACGCTAGACTAACCATAGACTCAATAATTAAAGCCGTTACCTACAACAGGTTCGGGCTATAATCTGGCTATGAGATATGGTTTCAGGTTTTTAAGAAGTTAATGCTCATCATTATGGTCTTTTTGTGTTTAAATTGTTACAAATTGATCGTGGCTCAGTTTGATCATTTCTAAATTAATAACTTTTTTTTTAAATCGAGTAATTAACAACCCAATTCTTAGACTTAAGTTCAATTGGCGTATATGGAATTAAAAACTTACCTTTTTGTTCACTACCTATAATTGAATAAGCAATTTTAGGTTGTTCATCGTATATACAACAATTTGAAATTTTTGGATAATAATAATAGCTTTACTTGTAAATAAGTTTTACCTACATTTTTTGGAATCGATTTCCATTTCTAGAGATCTTGAATGATAAATAATTGGAATAAATCTGGCACACGAATTCAGACACACCTACTAAAACGAATAATAATCGGGGTAAAAACATTAACAGTTACACGCAACTGAAAGAAAATAAGCAGGTAAAATATCAAAAAATAGGAGTTTATTGAAAGAAAAAATAACTTATACATCATAATTTCCAAATGGAGCAGACAGGCTTGGATTTGCATGTTGTGTATTTTTTGCACAAAGTTAATTCCCATTTCGCAAAATCAGGCCAATGTCTCTGAAAAGTCCCGTAAAATGATATTTTCTGAACATGTTCTTACTTTCAATTTGTGATTTCGATTTTTTAATGAGTTTTAAAAGCGTTAATGATTGATTATCTGTGATAGAAGAAGAAATATACGTTGAAATGAATGACGAAGATTTCACATAGGATTTAACAGAAAATCTTACTTTCGAGGTTTAATTCAAACTGAACTTTGGAAGTGTTTCTAGTATTCGAGTTTTCGAATAGAAAGATGTCTAACTTAATATGAAATCAATTCATATGCTTATTCATTAATATGTTCTAAAATAACAGAATAGTTATATATACACCATATCTATATATTTTAAATACTTTAAACCTATTGCATTTAATGAAGCGAATCTTAAAACGGTAAAAATGTAATTATTAATTTTCAGTCTTGAAATGTATTATTTACGTTGAAGATGCTAAAGCTTTAGGTTTAAATACTCCAGCTGATCAAATTCCAAAGATGCCAAAAGAATTTAGTGTCGAACAGATGTTTCTTGATTAAATTCCTTGTGTCTGTTTTTTCTATTTGCCAGAAAAGTAATCAAGAGCGTTCAAATTAAGGAAGAAGACTCCGTTAGTGCCTTAATAGGTATAAGGGAGCTAGCATCTAGAATATAAACCTACCAAACTATCTTCAAACTCCTTCTTAAGTATTATTACTTTTAATAAAAATTAAAAAATAATGCAATAAATTTTTTAGGAAATTTAAAATTATTAATGAAAGTAAAAAAAAAAATATTAAAATATTTCACTGAACATAATTAATCAAAGTATATGTTGAAATTTCGAATAGATGTAAAACATGGTCAAGTGAAAAGAATTTGAACAGATGTTCAAAGAGGTAATCGTTATCCAAGATGGTAATTGCTTCAGAGTAAATATTGTCCCAATGTTGCCACGATATTTGCAATGTTGTAACAATATTGGGATAATGTTGCCCCAAAAACATTTTAAGAAATAAATTAAAACTTAAATGCAGCAAATCATTTTAATTGTGTTGTAACTTTTTAGTTGTGTTGCCCATGATAACTGCAGGATGCCAATTAAAATAACCAGTTAAATAATGTTAATTATATACTTTTTCTTATAAGATCGAAATTGTGGAGCCGTCCGGTAACTCTGAACTTATTTTTAAATAATAGAATCCATATCGCAAACATACCATTTACAAAAGAAGATTAAGAGAAGATTCCATTGTAATCTTCTATGGCCCCACCATAATAGGAGAAGATTCCCTCGTAATTTTCTATGGCCCCACCATAATAAGAGAAGATTCCCTCGTAATCTTCTATGGCCCCACCATAATAAGGGAAGATTCCATTGTAATCTTCTATGGCCCCACCATAATAAGGGAAGATCCCTTCGTAATCTTCTATGGCCCCACTATAATTTTCCCCGGGAACCTACAGCAGATCCTTTGACATTGATGTCATTTAGTAATTAAGTTGCAAATAAGGAAGAAGCTCCAGATTCCCCTAAGGCTTTAATAAGCTAAGTGATGCCTCATTACCTGCAGTCTTGCCAATTAGATTTCCCTCTGAATGACATGCGCACTAAAGTACCAACTTATCTCACATTTTCCCTCTAAAAAGTACCACCTTACTACACATTTTCCCCCTCAAAAGTACCACCTTATTGCACATTTTCCCCCTCAAAAAGTACCAACTTATTACACATTTTTCCCCTCAAAAGTACCACCTTATTGCACATTTTCCCTCTCAAAAGTACCACCTTATTGCACATTTTCCCTCTCAAAAGTACCAACTTATTACACATTTTCCCCCTCAAAAAGTACCAACTTATTGCACATTTTACCTCTCAAAAAGTACCAACTTATTGCACATTTTCCCCCTCAAAAAGTACCAACTTATTGCACATTTTCCCTCTGAATTTCTTTCAAACTTTCTCCTATTTTTTTGATAATTTAAACCTTTTAACAGAAGGCAGAAAGACTCGAAATATTGATTATAAAGAATCGAAAAATCGAATTATTTGTAATTTATTTCCAGAAGGAACCCACCGTTGAAAAACTTAAATTTGAAAAATACCAAAACCACACCTAGCATCAATGGATGTTTAACAGTGCTACCAACATCAATGTAGAATTCAGTGCTACCAACTGTAGCTAGATGTTTCGCAGTGCTACCAACATCAATGTAGTATTCACAGTATTACCAACTGTAGCTAGATGTTTCGCAGTGCTACCAACATCAATGTAGTATTCACAGTACTACCAACTGTAGCTAGATGTTTCACAGTGCTACCAACTGTAGCTAGATGTTTCACAGTGCTACCAACTGGAGCTAGATGTTTCACAGTGCTACCAACTGTAGCTAAATGTTTCACAGTGCTACCAACTGTAGCTATATGTTTCACAGTGCTACCAACTGTAGCTAGATGTTTCACAGTGCTACCAACTGTAGCTAAATGTTTCACAGTGCTACCAACTGTAGCTAAATGTTTCACAGTGCTACCAACTGTAGCTAAATGTTTCACAGTGCTACCAACTGTAGCTATATGTTTCACAGTGCTACCAACTGTAGCTAGATGTTTCACAGTGCTACCAACTGTAGCTAAATGTTTCACAGTGCTACCAACTGTAGCTATATGTTTCACAGTGCTACCAACTGTAGCTAGATGTTTCATAGTGCTACCAACTGTAGCTAGATGTTTCACAGTGCTACCAACCTCAGCTGAGGTAATTAGAGTAACAAACTCTAGGTCATGACTCACAAACTGTGACGATGTAGTATCTATCGTCAGGAGCAAGGTCATCGTCACCAGTGATGATATTCACGGATGTCATAAATATTTAATCATAGTGTCACTGCATACAGCAGTGATTAGAGGAAGTTCCTAGTTATCGACCGGTTCCTCTATTTCGATCAAATAAGAGAGAAATTTAATTTAGAAATTTAATTCGTTTTTGTCATTAGTGTTCATGATGGTTGCGGAGTACGGACATACTGGTGGCGGAAATTACGGTCTGAAAAATTCTCGGAATGAATGAAAATTATTATGAAACTTTCAACTTAATATGACCGTTATGTTGTTTGTTGTATCCGCTAGTTTGTTGTAATGCACCCTTGGCATGTATCGGAGGGCGGCATGTCCTCTGATACATCTAATTTATAAGTTATTTTCATACCTCGGACCGAATATTCCGAGATCAAAAAATCTAAGCCTGAATTTTCCGCTCAAATCTCATGTAAAATGAGTGTCAAAACAATTCAAATTACTAATGTTACGTATCATTTTACAACGGTCAATGATGTTATCCGCTATTAATATATATACTAGCTATTTCAGCATTCATAATTTAAACTTTTTCTATTACTGGCATTTAATAAAATCAGTATAAAACGAGAATGAATTTTTTGAGACCAAATTTTCCTGGAACCAAACATACTCAAATGTTAGGACAAATTCAAGCATGTTCCTAACATGTTCCTAACATGTTCCTAACATGTTCCTAACATGTTCCTAACATGTTCCTAACATGTTCCTAACATGTTACTAACATGTTCCTAACATGTTCCTAACATGTTCCTAACATGTTCCTAACATGTTAGGAACATGTTAGGAACATGTTAGGACAAGTCGTAATGCACCAGTAACGCTCCACTGTCACGTTAGATGTTTGTCACCGTAACGTGTCACGCCACATTCACTTCCTACAAATAATATTACACTTTAATAGCGAACATTATAGGTGTCAATTAGGCGGTTTGTGAAGATTGAGATGATTAATGATTAAATTCAGGGAATGTTGCGGCTAGAGTTGGTAGTGGAAGGTAATTATTCGTTACTGATTAAAATATCTTATATTTTTCTCTTTTATGATCGAAAATGTGGAACCGTCCGGTAATTCGAAACCTAATCTAATTTACATGTAAATCAATGTAGGTAAGTTGCTATAGTAAATCAATCTAAGTGAGTCAAAATTCGAGAAACAAAAAAATCGGGGGAACAAAAAATTCGGAAAACGAAAGATCCGGGAAACAAAAATTCGGAAAAACAGTAATTCTGGAAAAATAAAATACTAGAAGAATAATACAATAAAACAAAAAATTTCGGAAAAAAACTGAGAAACAGAAAACAGAAATATATATCTGAAACCTACCCGATTATTCAATGCAGAATAAATGATTTTTTAGATATACCTGTCTGATTATTAAGTACAGAATAAATGACAATAAATTCACCTGATTAGGTAATTACCTCTAATACACCTGTGAGAGTTTCTCTTACGTGACTCCAAGTGACTCCCTCACTCTATCTGCTCCACTGGTCACCACAACAACATCCGCATGACCTTCTAGCGTGAGAACCAAACTCTCACTCTCACCTAGCTATTGTCACGCTTAATCACGCTAAACTAGCGTGATTCAGCGCTAATCTTACGCTAAACTAATGAATAAAGTACTCGCTAAATATCGCTGAACTAATGCTATAGTTTGCACTAAATCTCTCTTAGTGATGTCACCTGTTTTTGAGGGTGGCCAGAAATTTCGGTCTCGAATTATTTATAACTCTCAGCATGAATGACCGTTATATAGTTTGCTGTATCCGCTAGTTTGTTGTACTGCACACGTCATGATTCTTTAATGACCTGTCAGGGGGGTTTGGGGTGGGGGCGGCACGCTCCCCATATACATTTAATTCATAAGTTTTATTTATACCTGAGATTGGATATTCCGAGACCGAATTTTCTTAGACCGAATTTTCCAAGACTGAAATTTCCTAAAATCGTTTTTAAGACTTTCCCGCGTGAAAAACCCACCCATCCGATGACAGAGGTTCAAAATAGCGCAAGTGACAAAATGGTCGGCTGGTAAAGCAATAATTCTACAGATTGAAAATCGGAAAATGCTTTTGTTTCTTCCTCTTATTATCGGGATGTGGTATGATTTTTTGAGGCTATTATAAGCAATTGCGTTATTTAATTTGTGTAAAATTTCTGTCAGAAATATTCATTTTTGTGTTGTTGTTTTTTTTTCACGCAGAAGGGTCTTCAAATGGCCTCAACGTACGTAGAGTTGTTGAATATTAATTAGTAAATAGAGAGGAATTTTATTGCCATATAATCCACATCCCACAAAATATCCTAATTCATCAACCACAGCCCCCATAAATTCAGGGAGGGGAAATGTTTCCATTGTAACAAATAATATATACACACTAAATTATTTACAAAGAATTAAATAATAAACATCGATGAGAAAACGAGAGATTCAATTGAGAAAAATAGAATAAGCAAATTTCCTTCATTTCGTGGGAATTTGGGGGACAGAATTATGTCTGCCTATCAAAATAGGAGAAAAAATATTAATATATATTAGATTGTGTTTAAGGTTGGGTGAGTTGCTAGTTATTGAACAGTTATACATTTTCGATCATATTAGAAAAAGTATATTATTGTTTGTTCAACTGGTTTCTTCAATTTGTATCCTGACCCCAGTTGAAGAAAAACTCAGAAAATAAATATTATAATTATATTTTTTCTTATACTTATCAAATTCGACTAATAATAATATTACAGAAGTTTTGGGTATATCTCAACATTGAAAATCTGTACAATTATTAAAGACATAATAAAATCATTATTATCATTATGTCACCAACACTTCTGTAACACATTGTACATTACAACTTAATATATTAATTGGAATAGCAAGATTTAAGATAAATAGGAAATGTAACCATTGCCAATTTCCTTCAACAATAACTAATCACCATTATAGGTATTTTCTCACGACATAATTCAAGTGGACATTTGGGGCGACAATTCGAATCACTTCAAAATAAACTAATTCGTTAACACGTAACGAAGGGAGTGACTGAGAACGTGACTGTTACCCACAGAGAATGATATGGTGGGGCCAAAGAAGATTTGGTAAGGCTCAATCTTCTATGGCCCCACCATAACCACTTACGAACCATTTAGAAGTACTTGTACGTAACAAATTGTGAATAGCGTGATATTATCAAACACGAACGGCACAGAGAATAAAAATAATAATTAAAAGATAGGAAGAAAGAACAGACCTTGATTATAATGATTAAAAAATAGGAACAATGTTTAAAATTATCCTTAATAGACGCTAGTCAGGTTTGATGAGTCGTCACTGTAGGTTTTTCGATTATTATTTGTGGTATAGTTTTACATATATAGTTAAATTCGTTGATTTTGAAGGGCTTGATGAATTCATGTATGAAATTTCTGGGGTTAGTACCTACCTCCAATTAGTTTATGAACCACTGGTCTAAACAGAGAATTTTTTTTAAATAACATCTAAATAATAAAAAACAAATCCTATAACCAATTTTGAAAAATATTCATTTTAAATAAATGCCAAATTATTCTAAAGATATTTTCTCGCCATCAAATACTTAACTTTTCTTAAATTCTCCTTTGAATATGTACTTACGATATAAATAACCAACCAATTAAGTTAACTCGTTATTTTACTTGATATCCATAATACCTGCAATTCAAAAAACTATTTCAAAATGTATAAATTTCACTAATACGATCGAGTATGTGAAACTGTCCGACAATTCATAAGTTACCCTAACGCTAATAGGCAGCTGTACTAATTATATCTAGAGTATCTATACCTGGAGTAGATAATCCTAAAGATAAACAAGAAAGACTGACCCTAGAATATCTTTTCCGGTTGTCGCCACTAGGAAATGTGAGGCGAGTGTCGCGTGCGTCAAACTATTCAAATTAACTTGGTCTGAGTATTCAAATTAACTTGGTCAGAATGTTTGAAGGTCTGGACTAAGTGCCACTCACTATGCGCTATCTTTTCCGGTTATGGAAATAAAGGAAAATGCAGCAATTTTAATAAGTTCCGAGTTATCGGACAGTTCCACATTTCCGATTATACATAAAATGTAAGATGTAAGCTTAGTAAGAAAAGTACTTTTCTTTTACCTTATTTGGCATCTATGGGATACAAAAAAAAATTGTGAGGTAACTAATGATTATTCAATAAAAAAATACATGGTCGAAATTGTAGATCAGTCCGAACTTACTTACTCTATTTTGATCAATTTATTTCAAAGAAGGGGCTAAAATGTTAATCTAAATTTTAATATACTTTCATTTGCTAAATTATAAAATAAATAAGTATAAAATAAGTATAGAATTTTGATACAAAGAAACACAATGAAGCAAAATGATTTTAAATATATTTAACTTTAAATATTTCAATTCGAATAACGGACTACAGACTTAGAAAGTGAAAACTCATTTCGATTTCATAAGTTAGGTGCAAATAAATTTACGGTAATGCTTTTACGGTAAATATAAATTAGCACATAAATCATAAGGGAAACTTTTCTAATTACACATTAGTTTTAATTAGTAAATGCAAGCTAGAACGCGCTATCACATTTAGGGTTGTGACAATATGCTTTGAAAATCATTCATCCTGAGAATATTATAGACTGATTGAATTAAAGAGTATTGAATGGTTTTACACCAGCGGTATATAGTATTCGATACCATTTCATTTCGTCTATGTTTTTAAACACATATTGTCACAACCCTAACAATAAACTTTTGCTGAATTTTAGGCATTTTATTTGATAGTTTTTAAGGTTTAGACTCTTTTTATAACGTTAACTTGAATTATAGTAGTTACCCCTTAAAAATTAATTTCAGAATTTAAACTGCATATTTATGATTTAGTTTTAATTGAATAGTGTTTCTGTAATTAAAAAAATTGTTAGTATTAGATTGATAAAAATTGTTAACTATTACAAAATAAAAAATTGTTTATTCCACTATATTCAAATTTTGACTTACGATTTATTAAAATAACTATATAACAAGTACCTAAATATCCTATTAGAAATTTCAATACATATTCAAGTATATTTATGAATAAAATACACGTAAATATCTAAATAAAAAGTGGAATGATTTCGATCACATGTTTTTTCTTAATAGTTACGCATGGATAATGTTCAGCTTTCAGGTTACTAAGCCTAATAAACAACTTTCATATGGTAAGGATAATTGAACTTTAGAATCATAAATTCCGAATCCATTAATTCACCCCATACTTTAGAACAAGCTAAACCAAAGGCTATCGATAAAAGCGTATTTTACAATATACATTTTTTGCCTGACCAACGCCTATGCAAACTGTACGTTACCTTTTATCTGATATATAGGCACCATGAATAAAAGATTTGGTAGCTGCAAAGCAACTCTCACTGATTTAACGCTAATAACTTAGGTTCACTACTTGGCTCCATGAATTTTTTGTGTGGCTAATTAGGAGGGTTACCCCTGAAAGATAAGTGGATTAGCTGTGAATTAGGGTGCTTCGTTTAACTGTCAATGGGTGTGTCAGGTGAAAAAATAAAGAGAAATATACTTCTATGGTAAGTAGAGAAAGGAATTAGGCAATATATATAGGTATATCATTGTGAAACTTGCTTCTTGTAATTATGAATCAGTAAGATGATTTAAAAACTGTTATTTATACTTCAATGAAAATAGTTTGATGCCATTGATCAGTAAGAATCGTCCATTGAAAAAACTGTTTCATGACTTGGCTATCAACGAAAGCCCACAAAGATTAACCAAATCACGCAAAAAAATACAGAATTCCCATTACAGCTTTCGCCGGAGCGTAACCACCTCACCGTGTCCGCCATTCTCGAAATTCCCGTCCGTTTTAGGAATGACTAACCTGAATTTTTTACCCTCTCGTCAAACCCAATTAGAATTCAGCCATCTAATAATATGACATCATACAGCCTTCCCATTGGTCAAGGATAAGAATACAGTAAGGTGATTGGTGCAAATGGTATACAGGATACGCTGAAATAGAAGCCGGGAACGATGGGTTGTAATTTTTTATCGCGTGGTTGAGATAGCTTAAAAAGCTTACAATTTATTATCGTACCTTCTTTTCGGTTAATGAAATAAGAAAAAGATATGGAACAACCTATAGTGTACATATAGCTTGGTTCATTCAGGTGGTAGGCTAAGTTTCAAGTCATCCACAGGTTCTACATCCTATTAGAAAAAGATTTTAACTCGAAATTTTATTTGGCATCCATGATACATGCATGTATCATGGATACCAATTAAAAATATACTAGGTTGATTAACTATGATCTACCGTTTCTTATATAATTAAAAATGTGGAATCATCTGCACTTAATTCACCTTCACTATATAATATGAAGATAATTTTCATACATATATATCTTAATTGAGCTCTAATCGTATTTAACAAAAATAATTATTAAGGTAACATTTCAGGTGCAATTTTTATCAATGAAATAAATAGAAAAAAAGGTTATAATTATAGAGTCATATCACTCTACTGAATCCTTTTGGAACACATTGATACAATTATTAATTGAAAAAATATATATACCATAATAATCCCAAAGTCTTTATTTACTATTAAAGCAAAAAGGTTTTTTGTCCCTCATTAACAATGATTATTATTCTCATTAAATTTTCTATTTCCTTATCCTCAATTCAGAAAAATCTATAATCATGATTTACTATAATTGGGGCATTAAACTAAATTTAAAAATACTGACGACTGAAACAAATATCTAATAATATGCAATGTACCTAAATTATTTTCTAGACTTTATTTTAAAAATTATGCGGTTTAAAATGCTTTCTCTAAGTAAAATAAACAGTAAATATCGCAACAGAAGTTCATAAATGGTGTTAACTGACGCAGCGGAGTGACATTGAAATTTAATCTAATTTGAGGGGTAATTATGCTATTTTCTCATTTATTCTCAAGGAGTACTGAATCATCCCATAGGAATAGCATGGTAATTGTTGCCATAGGAATAGCATGGTAATTATATAGCAAAATAGAGATGAGGGTGCGACGTTCGACACATTTAAAGATAAATTTAATGATTTAATTAAAGACTTAAAAGACACGACCAGATATTTCCTAGTGTGATTGCTCTATAAAAACAATAATACTTTATTTCATTTTCAAATGAACTGCTCGAGACTATTTTATACATCATGGAATGTTATATACTACTATACTATAAAATATTTAAATAAAAATAATGCTAAATGTATATATCTGTTTATATATTTAACTTTCCATTAATTCGTACTCTATACACAACCTTGAATTAATTAACATATACAGTATTTAAATTATACATAGTCGATTGCTATCATTGTTTCTACTAAATGAGATCTTCCTAAAAAAGAACTTTAGTAGCGGTTTTTATCAGTAATTATCGAGATAAATGGTGTGATCGTCTTCTTCTTCCGCGTCATTGTTTTTACTAAGTAATTAGGTTTGTTTATTATACCTACGTACATACATTGATTAGAGTCACACATATCCTGTGCATAGGTACTATTAAATAGCTTACACCGACTTTGTTTAATATTATTAAAAAGTTTTCATTAGAAGAACAACTTTTTAATTATAATTATTTGTCTAGTGTAACCCGTAAGTAAATTTTTAGTTATTAAAAAATTTAATATTTTATTGTAATTTTCAAATATTTTAAATTGTACAGAAATATGGATTTTTTTTATTATACTGAAGTTACTATCATTATTATTTTTTTTTTTTCAAAGGGTTGAATTTCTATTCAATTTATTTACATAATAGCCTCTACATCATTTTATATAGATTTTATAACCCGCATATTCTAAAGAAGTAAGACACGGACGAAACACAAACTCAATTAAATAAATGGAAATAAAAATATATGATAATATTAAAAGAAATATCCTAACTTCCTTTTAAATTATCAATGGATTATCAAAATTATGAGAAGTTAATCTATAATTGATCGTAATAAAGAAATGGGTTTCATTTTCAGTTAATTTACTCGAAGAAAATCCTAGTAAATGAAGTCGAATTATTTGTAATTAAAATGACTGAAGAGATGTCACGAGTTGAATAGAACTGTTTCTGATATTTACTTTGTGTCGTTTCAAATATCATCTTTTATTTAATATTTTTTTTACATTTAGATTAAACAAATAATAGGTTAAAAGTTTAAATCTATGCAGACAGATATTTATGATCATCAAACAGAATCCAATTTAAATATTAAGGGGTAACCAAGATAAAAAAAAGTAGGTTTCAAATTTAGGAACTAAGAGTTAGATGGTATGGGTTTTTTTTTTTTTTTGGTAAAATAGCTATTCAGGTCGAGGGTAAAAAAAGAAGTTCCAAATTATCGGAAGGTTCACATTTTCGATCATATAAAGAGATTGAATACAATAATTATTATTTAACTTTTAATTTGATTGGTATCCATGTTATTTGTAAGTACCATGGAAAACAATTAAAATGTAAGTTAATTGGAACCCACGCTATCAACAGGTATCCATGGTATCAACAGGTATCCATGGTATCAACAGGTATCGATAGGTATCATAGATACCAATTAAATCGAAAGTTAAATCAAAATTATTTTATAGTTTTGCCTTCGCAGATTGTGGAAGGTTAGATCCTTATATTATCGAAAATATGGAACTGTCTGGAACTGACCCAAAGCTTAAATAAGTATTCATGTTGCGGATAAGACATGGGTTTAATCAGGTTTAAAAATAGCGTTGAAAAGTGACTGACTGTTGAATGTTACGGTGGCCAAGGCAGCTCACGATAAAGTTCCGCCCCAATCGGTTTCACGGTTAGTAAATTAACATCGGGTTAGTTTAGGCAGTCATCAACGTTGTTCTTAGTTAATATAGAGAATAATAATTTATGGGGCAGTAAATTCTACAGCCTCTCAACCAAATTAAAGAATTCAATATAAAGTCTTCATAAATTTTGCATACCTTTCATGCCGACATATTTTTAAATATATTTTTTATAGGTTTGGAATTTAAAAACTGACCAACAAACTATCCAAATATAATGATATATTAATAAAGATTTATAAAAGATTTTTTATTAGTTTTATAAGTTAGAAAAAAAAAGATATATTTCACTAATCTCAATTCACAAAAAATATGCTCAAGTCATTACCTGTTACACATTTCTATATTTATAAGTCTTCCCTAATTTGTATTTCCATTTTAAAATTCATTGCGCTCAAACGCTCTTTAAAATACTAATTAAAATGTCCTAACTATGTAAATTGATGAGCGCTTTTGATTTATAGGATTTTTGTAACGGTAACTACGTTAGAAAAGTCAAAAGGGGAAGCACTAATTTAAGAGCTAAATTAACAAGTACACAGGTGCACATAAGTACTATCAGCATATTTAAAAAGAAATAATAATATAATAATAAAATAATTGGTTTAGAAAAATTGTATTAAGTAATAGAAGCTAAATATGAGATCTTGAAAAAAAATTTTTAGGTTCAAATGATTTTAGCCACAGACGGTACAAACGAAGTGCATATTTACTGTCCATATATAATTCAGAGAATAATTAATTTGATTTATTTAGCTATAATTTAAAATAGATGGGTGGGGCCTGAAGCAAAATAAATGTAACGGCTCGCTGGTTAAATCATTTTGTGACTTTTTAATTTCTTCATTCATATTGAGTACTGACTACCTATATATATTAATTTACTAAGATATATATAATAATGACCTCTTAAAAATGCATAGCTTGTTCTAAAAAAGCTTATTGTAAAAAGACTTTAACTACCTATAATAACAGTGGTTCATGGACCAGACCTATCAATAATAAGGGCTGAACTTTATCAAATTAATTTGCATGAAATAATTTAATTATAGAGTTTATATAAAGTATGTGATGATGAAAAGAATTGAAAGATCTTGTTAATTATTTTATAATGTATTTATAGGAGATATTTGTAAAGATATTTGAATCCATGTTGTATGATTCAAATTTATATATCATGAATTTATGACTTGTGTGAACAAAGTAAAAGTTTAAATAATTAGTAATTATACCATTTATCGTTCAGTAAACCGGTTTTTATAGTTTAAGGCCTAAATACGATCACAAAAACTGTAGAGGGTTAACTCCACCAAAGTTGCCACCCAGTTGGAAAATTGCAACAGCTTTTCGTCAACTTTCCATCATTGATTAAAATCAACGGTTAAAAGATTTAAGATCTATTTAAGTAAAAAAAATTGATTCCAGACTTAATTTTTATGTTTAAAAATATGTTCATAAATTTAAAATTTTTCGTCGGACATTCCTGAGGATAATATCTTTATTATGATATTTTACAATGAAATACCATCAATATTTACCGTAATGGACAATAACAGACAATCTGCCGATTGTAAATCTTACGACTGAAATGATTTTTAATGATTTTTTACGCCTGAAATCATTTTTCTAATTCACAATTAGGTTCACTTTGTCAATATCAAAAAGGATGAACGTCAGGAAGAACTAACCAAAAGGCTGTTTCTTCTTTTATCAAGATTAAGACTACTGCACTTGATTATTGGACTGTTTCAGATTTCCGGTCACAGAAGAAAAAAAATATATTAATTTTAATCTTTTCCCACTAAAAACAAACATATAATTTGACATTTAGTTAAATTGTTATATTAAATTGTTTTTCCCATATGGTCGAAAATGTGGAACCGTACGATAACTCGGAACTTACCATTTGACTGAACATTTGGATCTGACCCAGTGAGACTATATTTAGTGGGGCCATAGAAAATTAATAGGGTTTCCCAAACTAGTATTTTATTCATTGTAGATTATCTTGTAAATTGAGGCTTGAATTTAAAATAAATAATAAACTTAATAAATATTTAAAAAAAGATGTTCATATAATAAATAATTTTGTTCAAAATATATTATTAATTAATTAATTTTTCTGATAATATTTATAGTGACGGGTATAGTAATTTTAATTCCAACAGTATGCAGATTCAGCCGTCCATCTCACCTTGTAATGATCACCTTAAAGGTGGATGTTAACCCTACCTTGCAATGCATGTAAATGATCACCTTAAAGGTGGATGTTAACCTTACCTACCAATGCATGTGACATGGTAATTACATCTTGTAGGCCACCGGGAAAATGCACTATGATTTAATTACCACTTTTTTCTATATTACATCATGGTGCAGTACAAAGATGATATATAGGAGACAGGGCATTAACCGGTTAAATACAGGTATTGAATTTAATAGTAAAATAATGAGAAACATGTATGTAAACTTTACATAACTCGAAATTTCAATAGAATGCAAAATAGAATACAAAATAGAATATCTCAATATAAAGAAGTGAGAAAAATACAAACAATGTAAATGACATTGATTCTTCGAGTACTATCATACAAAAGAATAACAGTCATGTCATTTTACAAAAAAAAACTTTATAAATAACCTCATCTTATAAATTTATCTTCAAACAAAAGCTGAAAATTTAAAATCAAAGACCTAGTTAACTTTTAAGCATTGACCTACAAATAAGTGAAACGTTATCAGACTTTTTTGAATGATAGTACATCAACCTTGAAAACCGAAGAAATTCACTATCGTTCAGCCAACCAGAGACAGTCGACGTGCGTGAGTAAATAAAAATGCGCGAAAATATTGCGAAAGTTATCGACGTAGCGCATAAAGACAATGGAATCGTAACCTAGCTACGTGACGTGATAAAACTAATACACTGACCGCACTCAAGGTAATTAGAGTTTTATGGGGTAGGTACGCACCCCCAGGGTCCGTGAAGCTGTCTGTGGTGAATACAGAAACTGTCTGTGGTGAATTCAAAAGCTGTCTGTGGTGAATTCTGAAGCTGTCTGTGGTGAATTCTGAAGCTGTCAGTGGTGAATCCTGAAGCTGTCTGTGGTGAATACAGAAGCTGTCTGTGGTGAATCCTGAAGCTGTCTGTGGTGAATACAGAAGCTGTCTGTGGTGAATCCTGAAGCTGTCTGTGGTGAATACAGAAGCTGTCTGTGGTGAATCCTGAAGCTGTCTGTGGTGAATTTTGAAGCTGTATGTGGTGAATCCTGAAGCTGTCTGTGATGAATCCAAAAGCTGTCGTGGTGAATCCTGAAGCTGTCTGTGGTGAATCCAACAGCTGTCTGTGGTGAATCCTGAAGCTGTCTGTGGTGAATCCTGAAGCTGTCTGTGGTGAATCCTGAAGCTGTCTGTGATGAATCCAAAAGCTGTCTGTGGTGAATCCTGAAGCTGTCTGTGGTGAATCCAGAAGCTGTCTGTGGTGAATCCTGAAGCTGTCTGTGGTGAATCCAAAAGCTGTCTGTGGTGAATTTTGAAGCTATCTGTGGTGAATCCTGAAGCTGTCTGTGGTGAATCCTGAAGCTGTCTGTGGTGAATCCAACAGCTGTCTGTGGTGAATCCAGAGGCTGTCTGTTTTTGTGTGTGTGAGGTAGGTTCATAGGCTTCATTTACTATAACTATCACCTATACATTTTCATCCGTGATTTCAGTGACCTTTTCGACACATTCATAACTAATTCTGGATTCATAAAGTAGCTTTTCTGCATCCATGAGCATTGTTACAGACTGGTAGTAGGTGACTTTGTTCTGGAGTCACTTTCTTTCTGACCACTTCTTCCAGTTCCTTGTATTTATTATTTTTGATGTCAGCGATATGAAATTTGAATTCAAAGCAGACGTTAAACCCCCACTAAATAATTATTTAATGGGTACGTACGTTAATTAGAATATGAAATATTATTAGGTAAGTAAGAAAACTGTTTTTAGCGATGACAACAGAAAAAGAAAATTTAATTTTGGGTTAATTAACTTGAAAAAGTTACTCTATATAAAATACTCAGAGGATTTAGTTACACCTCAGAGTGAAAAATAACTTAATATAAAGAAATAACATATTATAGCCGGGAATCGAACCCGGCAGACCTTCTCAAAAACAGTAAAGTAAATAAATAGTTACTTTTGGGACGCCCTGAGTTTCTATTTGAGGCACACTGAGTTACTTTCAGGACCCCTGAGTTTCTTTTGGAATACTCTAAATTACTTCTGGGAAGCCTCAAGTTACTTTTGGGACGCCCTGAGTCAATTTTGGGACGCCCTGGGTCACTTTTGGGAAGCCCTGAGTCACTTTTGGGACGCCCGGAGTCACATTTGGGACGCCCTGAGTCACATTTGGGACGCCCTGAGTCACACTTTGGACGCCCTGAGTCACTTTTGGGACGCCTTGAGTGACTTTTGGGACGCCCTGAGTTACATTTGGGACGCCCTGAGTCACACTTTGGACGCCCTGAGTGACTTTTGGGACGCCCTTAGTTACTTTTGGGACGCCTTGAGTACTGTAACACGTGACAACAACTTTTCAACATTGAAATATCGATACCACTATCATGTTCAATCTAAATAATTTGATTGGGGCCAGCGTTTATTAGAATTATTTGATATTTTAGGTGTTATTTTCTATAGGAAGTCATCATTGCGAAGGTTAGGGTTGTAAAAAGATATTCAATTCGATTATATGGATTCTATCAAACAAAAACAATGTCACGTAAGAAAATCAATGAAATATATTAGATTTCAGTGTGATTTATCATTACTGACCATTAAATCATAGAAATTTGATGTTTCAAAATTGGAGAGAAAATATACAAATAGTATTGTTACCCCTCGAAATCCATATATTGAGTTATGGATAAAAATACATGGGTGGAATGTTAATTTAACCTTTTAATGTTAATTTTATATAGCTATACATGTTTACATCAAGACAAATCAATAAAATTAAGTCAAGTTATTCTTGTATACAAATTAGAAATTTCGATAAATACTTTATTTATTATTGTTATACATATATTAAAATATATCTTCAAAATCTTTCCATACTAATTCTTTTTAGACTTCATTGAACTTTTTTTATTCTTATTCGTATCATATAATGATATAGGGTAAGTTCTGAGTTATCGGACAGTTCCACCTTTTCGCTCATCTAAGAAAAATATATTTTTTTTATATATGATCGAAAAAAAGGGGAACTGTCCAATAACTCGGAACCTACCTTTTTTTTAGCATATAAGTAATTTCAAAGAGAGGGTTAGGTTTCTGTAACATAGCCTGTACATACCAAGCAACGTAAAATTCTCAACAATAGCTGCAAATTACGAATGCTGACAGCCTTTTACAAAAGTGATGTCAAACATGATGAGCAGTGATGAGAGATGTACTTACTCATCATTTTGGTGAAGTCATTTCCACTTCTACCATCCATTAACACATACTATGGATAGGTCTAAGAGTTTGGAAGTGACTGTAGAGAACTTTCACTGAATTTGACCTAGCCTATAGTCTATATAGGCCGAAAATAGAGTGCAATGATAGGCCTGGTACATGTGCACCACTCTTTGTGGTGATGGTACATGTGCACCACTCTTTGTGGTGATGGTACATGTGCACCACTCTTTGTGGTGATGGTACATGTGCACCACTCTTTGTGGTGATGGTACATGTGCACCACTCTTTGTGGTGATGGTACATGTGCACCACTCTTTGTGGTGATGGTACATGTGCACCACTCTTTGTGGTGATGGTACATGTGCACCACTCTTTGTGGTGATGGTACATGTGCACCACTCTTTGTGGTGATGGTACATGTGCACCACTCTTTGTGGTGATGGTACATGTGCACCACTCTTTGTGGTGATGGTACATGTGCACCACTCTTTGTGGTGATGGTACATATGCACCACTCTTTGTGGTGATGGTACATGTGCACCACTCTTTGTGGTGATGGTACATGTGCACCACTCTTTGTGGTGATGGTACATGTGCACCACTCTTTGTGGTGATGGTACATATGCACCACTCTTTGTGGTGATGGTACATGTGCACCACTCTTTGTGGTGATGGTACATGTGCACCACTCTTTTTGTTTCACTATTGTATACTTTTTAATAAAAATAGATTATAATTATGAATAGTTAGGAATGACTGACCAATTGTAAGTCACAATAATCAACAAATTCAACTATAATCAATTTGCTCAGAAACATATAGGTACTGCATACAATTTTATAATCACAGTATATTTTCAATCCAGTACGTAACAATTCAAATAAAAATCTAATTATTACTAATCTACCTTACATTCCATATCCTAATTTCGAAAGCGAACTATAAACTAATAAAAAACAATAACAATAAATCTTAGAATTTCTTTTTTCACTTTCAAAATTCCCCTCCACCTCAATTTACAATAAATTTCATTCTTCACGCACTGTGAAGATATAAAACATAAAAATCTCCTGGGTGTGAATACGTAATTATGGTAAGTGCCGAGTTATCGTACAGTTTCATATCTACGATCATGTAAGAAAAACTGTAGAGTTTACTATTTTAACTCGTTATTTTAAATACTAATCAAAATAAACAGTAAAATACTAGTTTCTTGTATGGTTGAAAATATGAACAGTACGCTAATTCGGAACTTACCAGATAACAGTTCTAAATCATACAGTTTTTCAAATTGAAATTGTGGTGGGTCCATAGAAGATTGAGAAGGGAAGTTATGGTGGGGCCATAGAAGATTGAGAAGGGAAGTTATGGTGGGGCCATAGAAGATTGTGAGGGGTAAGTTATGGTGGGGCCATAGAAGATTGTGAGGGGTAAGTTATGGTGGGGCCATAGAAAATTGAGAAGGGAAGTTATGGTGGGGCCATAGAAGATTGAGAGGGCAAGTTATGGTGAGGCCATAGAAGATTGTGAGGGGCCCATCCTAATCCTCTTTAGCTACTTCTGTGTTATATATATTACATACATAGTTCTATATAACTGCTTCTTTTGGTGCTGTACAAACCTCTTCATAACAAAAATTACTATTTTTAAATATTCATTCAATGAAACTGCACTTTGAGTTTGTAAACCTTGATAGAGACCGTCTTTAAAAGCTTCAAAAATATCTTTGTCATTACGAATGTGTTTAGAAATTTCACCACAAAGATCAACCGAAAGTGAAAATGAAGACTTAGGAAATCTCTTTTTTTCTTAAATCTTCAATGGTGTGAATTTCTCAATTAAAGTCCGTTTCTAAAGGAGTTTCAAAGAAACGAATTCATCAAAGTAGCTTTTCAAAAAAGTCTATTGTCACAATATTCTGAAGAGTTGACCGATTAGTTCATTTAGGTAATACTTTCAAACAATTTGTCTACATTAGATCTTTTGCATTATTTCTATAGTTTACATGATAAAATTGGCACTAACTTTCAGCTAGTTTGCTCCAATACTTTGATTATTTCGTCTGACCAATGGGGAACCAGATAGAAATGACGTCATAATGAAGGACCAATCAGCAAGCAGAATATTCAAATTCAAAGGACATGTTGATTTTTTATGTTTTCCATAATTGTTAATACTTTTTTAATAATTATGTACTAGAATAGAAAATTCATTGAATTTTATCTGTAATGTGACCCTATACAAAATCTCACGTCATTTTTAATCCCTATTATGACGTCATAGCAGATCTACAAACCAACGTCGTGGTTGACGTCAATTCTTAAGTTGACCATCAACTGAAGAACCTTTTCCGGAATTGATATCTGAATAAATTATACGCCATGATGAGGCAATTTATCTTCAAGCGATTCAATACTGTCAAGCAAATCAGAAAATAAGTTTGTTTTATTCTGCAAAATCTTCTAGCCTTCAGTATTGTTATAAGAGCAAATTGAAATCTTTCACATGAGCAATGATTAGTAACCACAAAATTGCAAAACATTTTATAAGAGCAGTAATTAAACGTCAAAATATTACAAACACAATAAACACTGCTTGTTATAATACTTGCTTTCAAAAGAGTATAAATGGATTGCTATTTAAAAGCATTAAAATCACCTTAACAATATATCATTAAAACTTAATGTATCATAAATTATCAATATAGTTTACAAATCTTTTGGATTAGGTAACTAATTAAAATGTACAAAAGTGAATTTAACACCAAATAAAGAAATCAAAGTTAGACTTTCATCACTGACCAGTTCTCAAGTTAAACATTATACGCTATTACACAAACTTACAATACGCAATGTTAGCAAAGGAAATATCTGTGTTTTAGCATAGAATGGTCACGGTTGGTTGAGGACTTTGAGGTTTGCCTGTAGCTATCGTTAAATAGTCGATTAATCGCCTCAGTGACGATTTTCTCACTAGCCACAGTGAAATTATCTGCAGTTTGCGAACAGCCTTCGAAGTGTGGGATCTTGGCGTCAATTACATAGATGTTAGCGTTAAAATAACGACAGGAGTCCTATCAATCACCGAGTGATAAAACTCTTGACAGTTTATGTACTTACTGTGGTTGTTGTGGTTGAACGTAGGCAGGGTTGACCAAGGTTAGAACTCACGGATGCTGAGAATTAGGTTAATCGATGTTTATAACTAATGGTTTTATATCAATTGAACACTTTGTACACACTGCAATAGTTTGCATTATTCTGTGGTTCTGAGGAAAAAGATTAGGTTACACCATATTCACGCTTACGTACGCGATTCACTCCTGTCATCACGATGGTAAAACTAAATCTAGATCATTTTAACCATTGTTCTAACCCATATGGTTCATTTCAACACAACTATTAATGTACCAATCCACAGCAAAGGGTTACCCGAACAAGCTGGCTCGTGCCGGGCATGCGCCCCATTGGTCCAGGGGGGTATATGTAGGCGTGGCTTACGGGTCATAGGTCACAGTTAGTCAGACATGAGGTGGTTGAGTGCATTTCTAGCACAGATGGGTGTAAAAGCCATTAATAATTTCATTTGAACAGTTCAAATGTTTTGGAAGATTGGACAAGATTCCGAATTGATAAAAAAGGAATTATTAAATATGTCTTTGATCTATAAATTTTAACAGTAATCAAACGAAGTGACATGAAAAAACATTTTATCGACCTGAGCTTTCAAATGATTACAAATATTACCCACTACGTTATAAACTAAATAATATCTAGTTTACTTGTGCGCTAACATATATTAAATCTCCTTACTTTTCTTTCCATTAGTGAAGAAGAAAAATCAGTTTCCTTGCATGTGGTTTTTGTTCCTAGAATTGTTATCTGTTCATCACTTACAAGTACCCTTTGCAAGCGAACGAAATGTGTTCACGAAGCCCATAATTGTATTTCATTACAAACACTCCTTTTAAACTCTTCACCTCTGATACCATAGTTCACCGCGGGAAAGAACTCCCAATTAACCTTTTCCTGTTGCATTGTGTCTGACCACCTATTCCACTCTGGCTATTCCACTCTGGCTATTGCATGTGCCGTATCGTGAGTCGGTACGCTATGCTCAGGTCAGAACCTACCTACTGGATGAACAAACAATGATGTACTGCTTTCAATAGGTCAAAAACTATTACTTAATGTCAATAAAGAACAAACTGTATCTTCCATTAATTGAAAATTCGTTTGCGTCTAATAGAAATTCTAAGATTTGGTTTTTATGTACAAGATTTGTTCGAAGAGCATATGTCCGATGTTTATCTTTATACATCACGAACTTTTTTCACACAAACACACACACGGACCGACTTGTGCTCACATTGAGTAATAAATGGACCATACTTTCCATCTCCAAATCAGATGGGAATGCCAGCAAGGCTTGACCAATCCTGCTTTGCGTAATTCACTCTTCGGATAACAAATCAAACCTTTTTCGAAAGTTTTTTCTTGGTCCTATCTAGCATTGTAATCTAGATTTTGCGTATCTATGTAAGCTAAACATTGAAATGTTAATTTACTTCTCAGAATTTACCTGAAGTGTGTGAAAAAATTAATCAATTAACTCAAGGAATTTCCCTCAACAAAAAGTTGTTATTATTATCCTGAAAGTATTATTCGAATTTCGTAATCATGGTTAAATATAACAAAACTAAATCTCTCTTATATCAGAAAAAAAATTCAGATCGAGGAGCCATTAGATAGATTTGAAATCTTAGATTTCAAGTACCTTGAAATCTAAGATTATATGATATTTAGCAAATTAAACCATATTAAGCCGTTTTAAAATCTTATTCAATAGAATAAATAATAAATTTAGGCCAATTAGGTAATCCTCCATTCTCAACCAATAAGTTAGGTATTTTAAAAACCTAAGCCAATTAGGTAAGTAGGTAACTTCCTATCTGTTCCTGGAGTAACCAATTAAACCCTAGATGTCATTCATACAAATTTCCTTGACTAACCGATAAGGACCCCCTTCCTATCCTTCTGCAGTTCCTACAATGTCAAGGAACCATGAAAATAGGACAAATGACCGTGTCCTTCGACTTGAAGAGGTAGTCACCGAGTATTTCCTGAACCAGGAGTGTCCGCTAAATGACTTGGCGTGAATTATACACTGTCACGAAACTAGAATAGAGTAGTTAGTCACACTAGAACGGTAGCAAATGCTTTAACTTTACTAGTTACCTACATTGATATTGTCATAAAAATGCCTCAATGCACACAAATTGTTTGTAAATACTAAGATATAATGTTTGCATTTCATCTCGACTGATTTTGAATGTCATTATATGCAATTTGTGTTCATTGACGAGTTTCTATAATGAGAATAATAATAAAATCTAAGATAAATCCTAACACGGCAAGAACATTGATTGTTCATTTAATTATTTTAAAATGCTACGAATAAATGACTACTTTTGAATTTATATTTTATCTAGATAACAAATGTAAAAATGAATACGTGTTTTACTATTTAAGAATTTGATTCTTCAGATGATCTTAAAACAAAGTTCTGGTATTCATTTAGAAATCAAAGAAAATTTAAAGTTAAATTCAACGTAGTTTTCAAAATATAAACAAGACGATTGTACATTTAGTAACCCAAAATCCAAAAACAGGATAATACATCATTAACCATTTCACAGAGACTTCAAAATCCACCAAAACTGTCACTATTTTCTATTCAATATCAAATTCACTTATGACTCTAATGCCAGAATCACTTATTTAACACTCAGAGCACACTATTGTTTTCAGTTGCTAAGTATCAGAGAGTTTTCAATCACCACACCTCCCATAGATTCTTGCGTCACGCAACACTTTCGCTTGCCGACTGTCAGTTGTTACTCTCGTGACCGTAAGCGCGCAAATGGCCTGCAGACTCGAACAAAAATGATCAGCAAACTCTCCTCCAGACCGGACGAGAGCGTTCACGCACGTGCTTCTCTGCTGGAAGGTTACACGTGGTGCTGAGGGACGACTCGAATGATCTATGGAATCACGGCACTGGTTCCCAAATGAGGTTATGGTGCTTAGAATCACGGGACTGGTTCCCAAATGAAGTTATAATGCTTAGAATCACGGGACTGGTTCCCAAATGAGGTTATGGTGCTTAGAATCACGGGACTGGTTCCCAAATGAAGTTATAATGCTTAGAATCACGGGACTGGTTCCCAAATGAGGTTATGGTGCTTAGAATCACGGCACTGGTTCCTGAATGAGGTTATGATGCTTAGAATCACGGCACTGGTTCCTGAATGAGGTTATGGTGCTTGGAATCACGGCACTGGTTCCCGAATGAGGTTATGGTGCTTAGAATCACGGCACTGGTTCGCAAATGAAGTTATGGTGCTTAGAATCACGGCACTGGTTCCCGAATGAGGTTATGGTGCTTAGAATCACGGGACTGGTTCCCAAATGAAGCTATGGTGCTTAGAATCACGGGACTGGTTCCCAAATGAAGTTATAATGCATAGAATCACGGGACTGGTTCCCAAATGAAGTTATAATGCATAGAATCACGGGACTGGTTCCCAAAATGACTTATACAATCAAGAGATGGATTCCTAAATGATGTAAACACGACAACTGATATGACGTGTAGAATTATTGGACTGTTTCCCGATTGAACCTTAATACGACAAGTCGACAACTGATATTTCATACGGAATCACAGCAACAGCAAAGATTCCCGAATTAACGTAAGTTACGAGAAATGATATGAAGTCAATATAACGGGCTTAAATGAAGTGACACAGTACTTTCAATGTACAAAGGGAACATGTTCAATAATAAATAATTTCTAGACATTTTTCATAGCGGATTAAAGGAAAATTTACATTATACTAAATTTCAATTTGTACTCAAAATTAATTTTATTGATTATAAACAATATAAGATTTGATATTTCACAAAATCAAAGGTCAACATCAATTCTAAATCAGTGCAAAACATCCTCAATGTTCTGTATCATTGCATACAATGCTCTTTTTTGTTATTTTTACATCATTTCGAACTACAACTCATTATTAGTTTTACAAATGAGAAGATATTTTTGCAACATTTTTTCCGTCTCAAACTACATGAGTTTCTTAATGATTTCGATTTCATTCATTGGTGTGTATTTATATATTAATATATAAGGTCACAGTAACAATTACTGACAAAATGAAAAAATAAAATAAAGCGATTTGAAATTTTCTCGTTAGAGGGTAAGTTCCGAGTTATCGAACGATTTCACAAAAACTGTATTATAATTTAATTCATTATTTTGAAAAACAAAGATTAATAATTGAATTTCTTTTTTCCTTCTTCTTTTAACTAACCAAAATATTGTAAAAAAAATCAAATTTAATATAGAAATGAGAATACTAATTCAAATTAGAAGCTATACTATTTTAGCCAAAGTTTTATTATTATGATTACCAAAAGTTACACTATAGATAATTGAATTAACTTTATTCCCTGAGAAATAATTAGATGCTCAAATCGTAATAATCGGGTGAGTTGAAAATTAGAGATTTTGAAGAACACATCTATGAGAAAGCTAAAAATTTCATTTTATTACAACCATTTCTGTAAGCTCAAGTCCATATCATATTGCAAAATTACACTTACTACCAATTGAAAATAATTAATTACTACTATATTATCAGAAATATCTTTTTATTGCGTAAATAAAACCTTTAATTAAATATAGTTTACTTATTTGAGTGCTGCAATGTGCCTATGCATGAGCGACTGCATCTCATTTCTTTATTTCCCAACTCATGATGTAACGGCATAATTCTTTTCTCATCAGCGATATGATCCAGTTTTCCCGCGTGAATATTTTCACGTAATTTTCTCGGTAAAACAAACCGTAGACGTGCGTAGATACTCTCTTTACGCGTCATATGCACGTTAGGCAACTCTTGCCGCATGTTTTCAAACCTACGCGTGTCCGTGCTACGCCACCAATCAGAGCCCGGTTAACGTTGAAAAGAAGCCAAACGGGAGATTGGTTAGGGTCACGTGACGTCATAATACAACAAAACCTCTGCTCTGATTTGCTGAAAAGTGACACGTGATGTTTGTTTTCGGTTGGGGCGTGGTTCTAACACGCATTCATAATAATCTTGCGTCAACCGTACCTTATATTATGGAAACAATGACAAGGGATGTGATGTTGTGAAGAAATTCACAAAATCCTTTAGCTACAGATCTTTCTCAAATGTTATCATAAACAATCTAATTCTCTTCACTAGTATATTGAATAATCAATGAATTATTCGTGTTGCAATGCTTTCATAAGTAGGGTTGGATCAGTTTAAAATTGTCCAATAAATTGAACCTTATATAGTAGTTACCATATTAAGATTATCTTTATAGCATTCACAAAGAATAATTCACTTTAGATATTATTATATTATTTTATTATCCTTGAACACAAAGCATGTATAAAACAGCTTTTTAATTACACATATAAAATACTATTTGTTCAACTCCAAGTCCGAAACAAATTGAACTCTTTAAATGAAATTTCAACCAAGCACCCATCTAAAACTCTCAATTTAATACATAATATATATCCCAAATCACAGTTGGATAAATAACCAATTGGATACCAATTTAAATAACAAGTTAAATGTCAAATTATATATTAATCTTATGTGATGAAAGATATGGAACTATACGATGATTAATAACTTACCCAAAACTATTTTCATAAATAACTTATCCATAGATAGAAAGTTAACAGCTTTGTTATTACAGTGGATATCACAAGGAACCATTACATCAACCCACGTATTTTCACCTCCCCACCCACATTAAAACACCCAAAAGAGGTGCCATTTAATAGAAAGTCAAACAATATGTTTTTTTAACCGCATCCATCTTTCTTTTTAGAATGACTTTCATAGCGAACAACATCTACGTGACACAAACCTACCCAGATCCCTGGGGTGTTCCGTACAATAGCTACTGCCCAAGATAAGCTTTTTGTTCAGCTTTCTAAAGCTATTCAGGATGAACCATCTAGCTTATCGATGGCACCATCTTATTTTCTAAGCGAAACATTTATCGCTTGAAGAAACATTTAGCGTACCGATATGTGAGGGCGGGATTTTGTCACGAAGTAGCTATGTAGGCCAAAACAAAATCAGATGCCAACTTTGAAAGGCAAAATTTATTTATGTTTTAACTTGTTTGTTTTTATTTATTGAAAAATCACTCATTGAATACATTCCATTAAAAGAAACTAAATATCGAATTTATTGGGGTATCATAATGCTCTTTAGAATTTGATGGCGGGAAACCAGTTTGTATTTGATGGCAAAATTTTATAGCTACCTAATTTATTTTAGAAAAATACCTATTGCTTAGCTTATTTAATTAATTGTACAACATTGATTGCATAACTTTATATAATTTTTGAAAAATAAAGTAAAAATAAGACTTGTTTACCAAATTAAAGAAATACTTGGCAAATGTTTTATCAAATTTTGAAGAATTTCTGCAGACTTCTGATCATGGAATGCAGTCTGGGCACTGGTAGATGTTACTTTTTTAACACTTTTTTTAAAACGAAACGTAAAGTTGGAGTGAAACGAAAATAATTACATTGTTCAAGTAATATTTTTCACTATTTTTAGTAATAGTCATTTTTATTTCACTAATTTATTAATCAAGTACCATTATTAAGAATCACTACAATTATATATTAGCAACAAATTATAACGTAAATTTATGAATACGAAAGTTTAGGTAATTAAATAATTTCATTAAAAAATGAATAAATTAATGCTGTGTAGATTTTATACATTAATGAATAAACTCAAATTACATTCGTGGTGAAATAATTAGTAAATGAGTAATAATAATCTAAATTTGGAACTGAGAAAGTAAAATTATACACCTCCACACAATTAAATCTGAATCTCTGTTTTTTTACCTCATCCCTCTGTGTCTTACATGTCACACCTACTTAATTGAACAAGACATGATATAGCACCCACAATGCTTATGATTTCAACATTTAAATGTGCTAATTTTGATAGCGACATCATATTATGATGATATGACAATGTACTTTGAATGTTTCCATGACATGATTTGCTGCTGATCCACCCTCTCCATATAGAAAACCTTTGAAAATATACCAGGGTGTAGGTAGGTACCATTGCCTCTAATCTAAACTTAAATCCCAGCCATTTATTAACCGTGAAAGAAAACTTACAAAACACATTCACGTCAAGTCACTGAATCTAATATTTAACTGTTGGTAGGAAACCAAAAGTGAATTCTATCGTAATGTTTTTATATACCTTAATATATTCATTTGAACAACAAGGAATTAACTACAGGCTATAATATTTCTATTGAAGAACACCCCAGTAATTTGTTCGCATGAGTCCAAAGATGCTTGTGACAATGTTACCTCTACGACCTACTTATTCAGACACATTAGACCAAATCTATGGCATGTGTCAAAAGAAATGCATTGGATATTAATTCTATGAGCTTAATCCTTTTATTGCTCACACTTAAATTGACTGACTGAATTTCTTATCTAACAGCATTGAAGAAGGTCATACTAAATTGCTTCTTTTCTGTTCGTGATTCCTCAGATAAAATCTATAAATCCAAAATTTAGTAGTCTTTATAAACGTTAGCTGAATTCACAATATAGAATAGATGAACTCGTAGTTTGGGTCCCAAGGAAGATACCTATCAATTATTGTGATGTCTTTCACTGCTTCCCTTATTTAATAAACTAAAGATGCGGCAAACCCTCTCAAGCAATTCCAACCGCCCTCTCTGCAGAAACCTACCTACCTAGCAAACTTACGGTTGTTCGCTACCTACCAGAACTTTTGGAATCACATAAAACAGAACCAATCTCACGTTTGATTGTAAAAGTTTCTTTGGATTTAGGCTCAATAGGCTTTGAACTATTGTCTGACCTACCTTTCAAATCATGTGGCAACTCTGTACAGTTGTCGTTTCTGGGACGCCCTGCACTCACGTTTTGGTCACGAACTAGTGACGCCCAGTACACAGAGCGTGAAAAGGAGACTTCGTAGGTACCCTCCTTGCTGCATCACTTTAAACTCTAGCGCTCTAAATAAAGCTTAGACACTTCATCACTCTTTTGTATGACGGTACATTGAGAGAAAAAATGCTTCAATGCACCTACTGCATTATATTCTCTTCGATGTCTATTCATGAAGATTAATTGAATTCCTTTTTGTGAAGATCTTCTGCCTATCTTTTGATCTCTCGCATTTGGTGTTCTCGAGATTTAGGTATTCAATCTAACTTAATTCCTTTAATGTTGTCAGCAAGTGTTTCTATTCAAAGAAAGTGGATATTTTGGTGGATTACATGTTTAATACTTGATATAATTTGTTGTCAAACAATTTATATAGAACATTACCCCTATCATATCCTGTAGGTGAGATTTATTTTATCTTTACTGTGTATCATATTTATGTGTTATAATGTTCACCTACATATATCTTTTTATTTTATTAAGCAAACTTGATATTGTGAGGATTAATGTTTCAACTGTTGCTATTATTCGGGTCTGCTTTCCTTATTTGGTGAAAGGAAGGAAGTTAAATGCAACTTTTTTCTTAATGGAAAATAAATAAATTACGAAAAGATCTCAGATGAAAAATTAATAAATTACATGCAATTCACTAACTTTTTATAACTCTGCTAATATTCTTTCTTGTATTTATTATTGACTTTTAGCTACCATATGCTTCTTTTTCATGCGTAATAATTCAATGATAGGTATGACTATGGCACAGTAAAGAATTATCATCAATACAAAAATTATATTAACAATTTATGAAATATCCACTAAAAAGTTATGGTGGGCCCATAGGAGATTAAGAGGGAGTTATGGTGGGTCCAACCGTCCAAAGAAGATTAAGAGGGGTAAGTTATGGTGGGCCATAGAAGATTGAGAGGGGTAAGTTATGGTGGAGCCATAGAATATTAAGTTGGGTAAGTTATGGTGGGGCCATAGAAGATTAAGAGGGGTAAGTTATGATGGGGCCATAGAAGATTAAGAGGGTTAGTTATGGTGGAGCCATAGAAGATTAGGAGAGTTAAGTTATGGTGGGGCCATAGAAGATTAAGAGGGTAAGTTATGGTGGAGCCATAGAAGATTAGGAGAGTTAAGTTATGGTGGGGCCATAGAAGATTAAGAGGGTAAGTTATGGTGGAGCCATAGAAGATTAGGAGAGAAAGTTATGGTGAGGCCATAGAAGATTAAGAGGGTAAGTTATGGTGGAGCCATCGAAGATTAGGAGAGTTAAGTTATGGTGGGGCCATAGAAGATTAAGAGGGTAAGTTATGGTGGAGCCATAGAAGATTAGGAGAGAAAGTTATGGTGAGGCCATAGAAGATTAAGAGGGTAAGTTATGGTGGAGCCATAGAAGATTAGGAGAGTTAAGTTATGGTGGGGCCATAGAAGATTAAGAGGGTAAGTTATGGTGAGGCCATAGAAGATTAAGAGGGTAAGTTATGGTGGGCCATAGAAGATTAAGAAAGAACCTTAGACAATCTTCTACGACCCCACCACCGTTTTCTCTGATTGAGAATAATACTAAATGTACACATAGGGTAAGTTCCAAGTTATCGGACAGTTCCAGATTTTCGATCATGTAAGGAAAGGGCATATAAAATTTAAATAATAATTATTCTATTAACGATAATGTCGTACATTGTATCAATGATTCTTCTTCAGTATGAACTATTTATACGAAATTATGAAGATACTAAATAAGAGTTTAGGCTTATTAATTATAACTATCTCATAACTCAAAAAAAATTAATGAGTGATATGAATATTAAGAGATATGCCCTTGTTGAAATTAATGAGCAATATGTAGTAATGAGCGGTCTGAATTAGTGAGCGATAATGCTTTTTTTGTATTATATTTACAATGAGTATATATTTTATATGATAAATTATTTATATATATTCTGCAATATAAAAGTAGAAAACACCCTTTATCGATGGTAATTAGAAATGCATGGTCTTTGCCTTAATTCTTATTGCAATCTTCTTCTCCTGCTGGCCGGCAACAGTAAAATAATAAAACTGAATACTTTTTTTACGGTATACAGGCAGGCCCCGCTTTTTTTTACACTTCGGTTAAGACAGAGTCAACCCGTGTATCATATCTAATTATATAACTGTATAAGTTTCGAATTAAGTCACTTTTATATTATTGTACATATATTTACATCTGGCTATTAATGCAATAGTGAAAAATAATATGAAATATATCCCATATACAATCATGTGTATACAAATAAAAGTAATTTGTGGACGAAATGTCCGTTGGACAAATGTTCGTTGGACGAATTGTCCCTTGGACGAAATGTCCATTGGACTAAATGTCCGTTGAACGAAATGTCCTTTGGGTGAAATGTTTGTTGGACGAAATGTCCTTTGAGTGAAATGTCCGTTGGGCGAAATGTCCGTGGACGAAATGTCCTAGACCTGTGTTTCATATCTTTACCATTTAAACCTATAACCCTAACTAGACCTATTTCGTCACGCGTAGGCCTACTTTTCTAAGCCTATGCACCGACTCACGTTCTTTGTTTTGCCGTATCACGTGGATCCTTGATTCCAATCTCCATGAGATCACTGAACAGAGCCTTGACCTACACTTTACCAATCTTATTTCGCTAGAAACCTATCTCAATGGTGTAACTGGTCACTGTGCATTGCAGTGATCAGATACACATCTGCGTGATCAGTCAGTAGTAAAGTGTACGTGATTGCCTTTGATGTCAAAGGTGTATCTATCCACTACACATTGCATGTGGTTAACTACACTTTACACCTATTATTTGCATTAGATAAGTATTTAGAAGGTGTGGCTGACGATGAACTTCCTATGCAGTGTTTTAAATGACTAGTGTAACTAATTGGTGAATATATGATATACAAATAATAACCTGGAAATATGGAATTATTTATTTCTAATGGAAGAATAATATATTTTTAAACAGTAAAAATCAGTGGTAATATAACAATAAAAATCATATTTCAATCGAAAAATTTATTTAAAAAATAATAATTAATAATGGAATTTTGGACTCTTGTTATTTTCAAACCTTCCTAACTCTCTGGTTAGCGTTTTGGTGGGGCCATAGAAGATTAGATAAGATTCCTCCATAATCTTCTATGGCCCCGCCATAACTTACCCCTCTCAATCTTCTATGGCCCCACCATAACCATATCCTAATCACTTTCTCACGTCTGATGACTGACCATGTCATAGTTCACATAGCAATTGACGTATTAAATTTACCACGTAATTATTAACGTGTAAGCAATTAACTAATTATTGTTGTGTCTTGATAATTATCTTAATTAGATATTTAGATGTGTACATTGGATTAACAATTATTTGTATGATTTCTTTTTAACGCTACTTGCAGTTTTAGAGGATAGCGCTAGGGTTATTCTCTTCAACTACGAGGTTTTAGATTTTGTGTTAGGTAGACTCGTAGGTTTCATTTACTATCACCTCTTCATTTTCCTCTTAGAATTTTGTGTTAGGTAGACTCGTAGGTTTCATTTACTATCACCTCTTCATTTTCCTCTTAGATTTTTGTGTTAGGTAGACTCGTAGGTTCCATTTACTATCACCTCTTCATTTTCCTCTTAGATTTTTGTGTTAGGTAGACTCGTAAGCTTCATTTACTATCACCTCTTCATTTTCCTCTTAGATTTTTGTGTTAGGTAGACTCGTAGGCTTCATTTACTATCACCTCTTCATTTTCCTCTTCCATCCGTGAGTGCAAACACCGGTGCTTGTGTCTGCTTTCGTCCCATTCCTTGGCGAGTGACTGTCACCGAGGAGTAGCTTTTCTGCATCCATGAGCATTGTCACCGACTGGTGGTAGGTGACTTAGTTCATGGAGCCACTTTCCTTTCTGACTGCTTCTTCCAGTCCCTTGTATTTAATTTCCTTTTGACGTCAGCAATATGGCCTTTGGTTCCAAAGCAGACGTTATTAAAATCAATTAAAATAACTATTAATACATAAGTACATATATAAGTATATACATCAACTTATTCATATATATAAGTATTTAATTACTGAACTTAATTTTGTTTCTATTTAACCATTAGTATACGTACATATGTTCATTATATAAGAGTAAATGATTTCAATATCATTATTTTCAATTAGTTTGTAGCGTCTGAATTGGCTAATTAATAAACACATTAAATAATTGGCTAATGAAATGAAGAATACCTAATTGATTTTTATTTAATTAATTGATGTTAAAATAAATAATTGACAATGAAATTAAAGATAATTTAGTGATTGATGAAATGGAGTACAAATTAAACTTTAGTTAAATATTTTTATTATTGTTTAATATTAACATCAATAATTAGGAAAAATAGATATAATTAAATAATAATAAATCAAATTATTTTTATTTAAATCTTAACTTCAATAAATAATATATTACAAAGATAAAGAATTAAAACAGTTTATTAAGAGTAGAACATATGTTATCGGACAGTTCCACATTGTCGATCATATATTATTTCATGTTTAATATGTTTTTTTGTCCATAATAATTTTAAGTTTAATTCATGTTTTGTATAATTATATTTTTGATAATATTTCTTTTTGTGTTTATAATTATTTAATAATATTTTAATTACTGTTTTTATTCTATTTTCAAATAACGAAAAGGTCAGAATTTTCTTTTAATATTTATAACCGAAATATAAAATCTTTCTTATTTAAAATCTAAGGTATAACCTTCAGCACTGAGTAGCTTTTTCACCACCATGAGCACATACAATTAAAGCATTAAAAGAATTTATAATATTTTTATTATTGTTCTTGCATTCATTCGAAAATTCATTAGAGAAGATAAAATAAATAAATAAAATAAATAAATAAATAAATAAAATAAATAAAACTGTTAAAACATGACATTAAATCATGGAGCCACTTTCCTTTCAGACTGCTTCTTCCAGTCCCTTGTACTTAATTTCCTCTCCTTTAGTTCCGAAACATAATTTTAAACTAATATTTAATTAATCTTTTGAAACTTTAGCATTAAACTTGAATTAAATGATATTTTTCTATGTTTTTATAATACCTGGAAATTATCTCCAGCGTAGGTCAATATTAGGCACATGTGAGTATTTACTAACATACACAACTTACTGCTATCTAAAGTAGGAGTCCTCTATAATGAAATCCTCTATAGTGAGATGTAGTGTCCTGAGTAAAGAAGTAGCCTCTATAGTGAACAAATTTTTTTTTTAGTATGCCATGATTGGCCATTAATTTTTAGTAAACTGATGACAATTTTATGTCAGACTGAAGAAAATTTGTTGATTATACAGGCTACTTCCTTACTCAGGACCCTATCTTCACTATAGAGGAGTTCTACTCTACTCAGAAAATTAGTATTAGTTTTTTTGCCACACATTTTGTCCTCTATTCATCACACATGTGTAAGTACACAGCAGAATTCTCCTCCTTCATTTTTAATATGAACTAATTATCTAGATAGAATATCTTAGATGCCATAATATTAGATAGCTATAGCTAGGTATATTATCTATAGCTAGGTATATTATCTAATAATCACTGATCCGTATTATGAACTTTAAACCTTCTAGAAAGTTGTGCGGAAAAAACTCTCTGATTCTCCCATACAAAAAGTGCTATAACATTTTGGTTATCGAGAAGTGACACTGACCAATCAGGAGGCTGGAAAAAATTGACGTCATGTTTGTATCTTGCCACACTTAATTACGTATATCACATATCGTTCATTGGTGAAAACACGGTTATAACTCTATAAAAGCTATTTTTCAGGAGAGGCATTTTAGTACTTGTAATGTACGTACATTTAATGGTATATCGTTAGGACATTTAGCCTCTCTAGCGGTACATTTTAGAGCTACAATTATCAAACTTTTACTGAAATAATCAGTATTTTAAGATTTATATGACTATGTGAATAACTCGATAGTACATTTTTTTTTTTCGTGTTTATGACGTTGTTCTTGCTTATGAGCGATAGATAGTATCTGTATAGTGACAAATTTAGTATAGTATAGTGACCATACAGACAGTACAGTGACCAAACAAAAAGTATAGTGACCGTAATTTTGACCATCTCTTACACCATGTAATGTCCACTGGTCATCATGGGTCATTGTGTCTAAGGATTTATTATTTTTAGTTGTGTTTGGTCAACTAAAATGACCGATTAGCGAATCAAAATATTGTATATTTAAAAACTATATCATAATTTTAGAAATTTATTGATTGAAAAATTGTAATTGGTAAAATTAATTGTCAAAAGTTTATTCCAAATGTTTATCGAATTTAAAGTAAATGAATTAAATTATATAGGGTTAGCTCTTGGATATTGTACGGTTCCATATTTCCGATCACATAAGAAAAACTGTATATTGATTATAATTTAAATGGTTATTTTAATTATCATATATTGTTTTCAAATGTACATCATAACTTACCTTAGTTACCCTCAAATAAAATGTATTTCACTTATATTTTTCTCTAATTCTAAAGTAGCAAATTATTAGAACCTTTGGGTGTAACTGTTTTAGTGAACAGTGTTAAAATAAATTCTTTATCAGGATACACTTATTTATAATATTTATCGTATTATGTAGCTATTAATATTCAATTATTCATAATTTACACTTAACAAACTTATATAATTTTTAATTTAGTCTTAATTGAAATTTGTTTAATTAAAACTCCCGTCTAATTACTGAACTTATTTTCAATTAAAATTAAACATATTGGTTACATTTTTTTTAACCAAACTGCATTTCAGTATTCTTCACTATCAGTCTAAACTTTTATTCATTTTCGAATATAAGAAATAACTGTTCAAGAAGCAAATACCTGTGATAGTTACTAGCAATAAATATCACAAAATGGTGTTATCATGAGGACTTAAACTAATTAAAAGAATATCAGCGACTTTTCTCCACAAAACTTGATTTCTTTTAATCAGTCTTCGACCGATAACCCAAAACGAGCTTAATTAATTTAATATATAAAACATGTTTATTATCGTGAGAACCTGATGAAAAATATGTAACGCTACTTCAATAGAAAAAACTATATCTAGGTAGCTATGTATCTCTGGGCAATGTTGTAACCATATTGGGGCAATGTTTGTAACAATATTGGGGCAATGTTTTAGCAATATGGGGGCAATATTGTAACAATATGGGGGCAATATTGGGGCAATGTTTTAGCAATATGGGGGCAATATTGTAACAATATTGGGGCAATGTTGTAGCAATATGGGGGCAATATTGTAACAATATGGGGGCAATATTGTAACAATATTGGGGCAATGTTGTAACCATATTGGGGCAATATTGTAACAATATTGGGGCAATGTTTTAGCAATATGGGGGCAATATTGTAACAATATTGGGGCAATGTTGTAGCAATATGGGGGCAATATTGTAACAATATGGGGGTAATATTGTAACAATATTGGGGCAATGTTGTAGCAATATGGGGGCAATATTGTAACAATATGGGGGCAATATTGTAACAATATTGGGGCAATGTTGTAACCATATTGGGGCAATATTGTAACAATATTGGGGCAATGTTGTAGCAATATGGGGGCAATATTGTAACAATATGGGGGCAATATTGTAACAATATTGGGGCAATGTTGTAGCAATATGGGGGCAATATTGTAACAAAATGGGGGCAATATTGTAACAATATTGGGGCAATGTTGTAGCAATATGGGGGCAATATTGTAACAATATGGGGGCAACATTGTAACAATATTGGGGCAATGTTGTAACAATATTGGGGCAATGTTGTAACAATATTGGGGAAATGTTGTAACAATATTGAAGCAATGTTATACCAATATTGGGGCAATCCCAAGCAACCATGACACATTGTGCCAACATGGGCACTAGATGGTTAGATGGGCAAGAGATGGCAGACAGAAAAGTAGTCTAGAAATTACATGGGGATAATGTGGTTTTCCATTCTCACGGAATGTTACCTTGGGAGAGGGTTAGTTCAATGTGGCTAATCCATCCCATTGAATTGTCATATTGGCCCAACCTGATTACTATATAGCGTATGACTGAAACTTGATTAACACATCGGCAACATCTTGGGTCAATATTGTTTCAACAAAGCAGCCCATATTGTCACCATGTTGGCCCATTTTGCAAATAACCACACAGTACCAATACGATTTGTCAACCTAGTGCCGACATGGGCCCCATTAACTTGTGTTGCTTGGGATGTTGTAACAATATTGGAGCAATGTTGTAACAATATTTGAACAATGTCGTAACAGTATTGGGGCGATGTCGTGACAATATCGGGGCAATGTTGTAACAATATTGAGACAAGTTTTAACCATCGTTACCTGATATTTCTTCTCAATACCATTTCACAGCCTTATAGAGCATATTACTTTTTATTTCCATTTCTACTTTCAGTGTTTGAAGCTCTTTATCTTCATTGCTAACTCGTAGGTGGGTGTGGTTGAATTTGCATATTTGAATTAGTGTAAAGATCGTGAAAAGCCATATATCTCCCTGCGCTTTCCACCTGTACATTGGGCAATAAAAGTATGAACACTAGTTTGGTCGGGAGATCAAATCTAAGTAACGCGTATCCGAAAGGAGCGCTAGAGAGGTCACGGTTTGGAACTGAACATTTCGTCCGATATTTAATTGTTTGCAAATTAATATATGAATGTTTGGGTTCAAGTATTCTGAGTGAAATATTTAAATAGGTATTCATTCATTTCTTTTCTGTTATAGACACCAAATATTGAGAGAACGATAATAATATTGCCAAGAATTAAATAAAAAAGTTACCCTTCAAATATTTTTTTCTATAATTTCTGTAAGTTTTATTTGATAGTTTCATAATTATCATTTCTTGAATAATGCTAACGTATTATCTTCTTCTAAAAGTTAATATGAAAATTATATGAAAAAAAAGGTTAATACCAATTATTTTATATAGAGAAATATAATAGTTACCCTAAAATTCGATTAATAATTGTTTGGTTACTTTTGTAATTGCTTTCCTCGAGCAATAGCAGCATAATTCGACAAAAATCATTAAAAAAATCAAAATATATTAATGATACTATTATACATACATATATACTAAGATATATACACTAATATATATACTAATATATCAAATAGAATAGCTACCTTCTAATTACATTCGAAATTTGATAACTCAATCAAATGAGCCACAAAGACAATCTTGCAAATAGATTCATGTTTTTCGCCACATTAGAGTGTAAAAAACACTCCGCTATGATTCATTTGACGCTGGTAATTAAGGCGCCATTTATCTGTATAATGATATCAGTTAGTTTGGATATGATCGCTGGTTCCAGACGTTGATTTCATTCTTCTCACAGCCATTAACTGTCACATCATGGCTATAAATCTTCAGAAGATGCTACATAATCATGATAGTACATTTGCCCTGCATTTCTACAGTGTACCTAACTGGGAGAATGGAGGCTAAGGTCCTACCATTGTTAGGAACCGCAGTTATATGGTCAACGTTGGTGACACTGCAAATTTTCTAAACTCTTTTTACCACTTGATATATAGCCTGACCTGTATTCTTTCTCGATTTTCCATCCATGAAAAATGATCTTACTCTGGATGTCTAAATTGAACTGCCCATTTTTTCGAGTGGAAAAAAGTTTCACAGTTAGAAACAACTAATCACCGGATTTTACGACTTGCCACTTTGCTACCTACCTGCATCTTCTACAGCTGCCATTTCAAGTTTCCTATTATTACTATCTAAATAATACACTTGGGCAAATCCTAATATTCTTTATGCTGTCAAAAAAATAAACTTACCATAATTATGGTTCCAAAAGACATTAAAATGTTACGGATTTTTCTAATAAGAATGACTGCAAAATGCAATTTTGTAGGTTTTCTATTTTATGTCTATTTTGATTTCTAGGCGGCCTGTAATATAAATTAATCCCTGTAATATTAATTAATTCAGCCTTGCTTCCTAAAAAAAGGTGTACAAGAGAAAACATGAACATCGATTAGTTTTCTAAGTAATGATTCTTTTAAACACGTGGCACCGCACTTTTTCCTGTAGGTACCCCACACTTCGGTTAATCAATAACTAGATTTGTAGGGCTTGCAGCCCATGTAATTACCTATTTTATGAACCGATTCACACATTCGACTCTGGATTTTAATAAGCACCTTTGCCAAAGCTAATCACTGAACCATTTACTTTAGAGCAAGTAAGTGTCTCTAACTGATAAAAGTAACAACTCTGGTCTAGCGGGACAGTTGGCACTAATTATCTCTCAGGAAGACAACAGAGTTTTCTTAAGTGGCCCAAAAGAAAGCAGGTCATCCAGTGAATTCCAGTTGAAAGATGTGCTCTGCAATAAACAAGTTTAGATAATTGTAGTATCCTGCGTTCTAAATACTTGAAATATCGTCAGCAACGCGTATCTTAATTTCTCAAATTACAGTTGGTGAATGTATTTTTCATCTCTGTAATTATAGACTCAGGAGTAAGACATTCGACTGTTTTTGAAGTTACGTAGATTTGAAAAAAGTAGAATTATTGTAGTTAGGAAGATTCAATCGGGAAAATTTATAGGTCAGATTATTAGATGAATTTATTTGTTTTTGATTTATATTAGATGCCTGAAGGTATATTATGATGAGGTTATGGAAGATTATGTAGTGTCTTCTCTAAATTTTACTTCCTAAAATAGCTTTCTTAAATTTACGTATCACTAATGCACATAAGCTGGTGACAAACAAAATTACCATATCACAAAGACAGGTTGCTGTTTAAATGTCAGTTTTATTCAGAGCACCTCTCTTTAAAGATGGTAGACAGGCTCTTTGAAAGTGTATAATTAGATTCCAACTGGAGAAAATATACATTAAATTATATAGTAAGAAAGCTATGGATTTTTTTCCGGTTTTTGTGTCGTATCGGTAAAGCAGCTAAGATTTATGTGCAAGAAAATAAGAACTGTCAATTCTTTTCATCAGTAACTTGACTTGTAGACCCTGTAATTTACACCTTTTTTTATAACTCACCCTATGTATTTATTTAATTAATATAATCTTTTTTCATAAATTAGCAAATGATTACTTTATTTACTTTTAAGAAATTTATTTTATAATAATTTTGAGCGATAAATTAGTTTATTTATATAGAAAGAGAAAGAACAGAGTTATACATAGTTGCAAAATGCTTCAATCTGGAAAATAACGAATTGGAAATCTATATTTTCTAAATAGCGAAGTTATCCCTCAACTAAATAAATTACATTATTATATTTATTAAACTAATTATAATCCTTTCTTATGTTTTATTTTAATGTGAAATTCATAATAGTAATAATATTAATATTAATAAAACCCCAAAGCTACAAATCAAACCCCAAAGCTATACAAATAAAACCCCAAAGCTACAAATCAAACCCCACAGCTACAAATCAACCCCAAAGCTATAATCAAACCCCACAGCTACAAATAAACCCCAAAGCTACAAATCAAACCCCAAAGCTACAAATCAAACCCCTAAGCTACAAATCAAACCTCAAAGCTACAAATCAAACCCCAAAGCTACAAATCAAACCTCAAAGCTACAAATCAAACCCCACAGCTACAAATCAACCCCAAAGCTACAAATCAAACCCCAAAGCTACAAATCAAACCCCTACGCTACAAATCAAACCTCAAAGCTACAAATCAAACCCCAAAGCTACAAATCAAACCCCAAAGCTACAAATCAAACCCCAAAGCTACAAATCAAACCCCAAAGCTACAAATCAAACCTCAAAGCTACAAATAAAACCCCAAAGCTACAAATCAAACCCCAAAGCTACAAATAAAACCCCAAAGCTACAAATAAAACCCCAAAGCTACAAATAAAACCCCAAAGCTACAAATAAAACCTCAAAGCTACAAATCAAACCCCAAAGCTACAAATCAAACCCCAAAGCTACAAATCAAACCTCAAAGCTACAAATCAAACCCCAAAGCTACAAATCAAACCTCAAAGCTACAAATCAAACCTCAAAGCTACAAATCAAACCCCTAAGCTACAAATCAAACCCCTAAGCTACAAATCAAACCCCTAAGCTACAAATCAAACCTCAAAGCTACAAATCAAACCCCTAAGCTACAAATCAAACCCCAAAGCTTCAAATCAAACCTCAAAGCTACAAATAAAACCCCAAAGCTACAAATAAAACCCCAAAGCTACAAATAAAACCTCAAAGCTACAAATCAAACCCCAAAGCTACAAATCAAACCCCAAAGCTACAAATAAAACCCCAAAGCTACAAATAAAACCCCAAAGCTACAAATAAAACCTCAAAGCTACAAATCAAACCCCAAAGCTACAAATCAAACCTCAAAGCTACAAATCAAACCTCAAAGCTACAAATAAAACCCCAAAGCTACAAATCAAACCCCTAAGCTACAAATCAAACCCAAGCTACAAATCAAACCCCAAAGCTACAAATAAACCCCAAAGCTACAAATAAAACCCCAAAGCTACAAATCAAACCTCAAAGCTACAAATAAAACCCCAAAGCTACAAATAAAACCCCAAAGCTACAAATAAAACCTCAAAGCTACAAATAAAACCCCAAAGCTACAAATAAAACCCCAAAGCTACAAATAAAACCTCAAAGCTACAAATAAAACCCCAAAGCTACAAATCAAACCCCAAAGCTACAAATCAAACCTCAAAGCTACAAATCAAACCCCAAAGCTACAAATCAAACCTCAAAGCTACAATCAAACCTCAAAGCTACAAATCAAACCCCTAAGCTACAAATCAAACCCCTAAGCTACAAATCAAACCCCTAAGCTACAAATCAAACCTCAAAGCTACAAATCAAACCCCTAAGCTACAAATCAAACCCCAAAGCTTCAAATCAAACCTCAAAGCTACAAATAAAACCTCAAAGCTACAAATAAAACCCCAAAGCTACAAATAAAACCTCAAAGCTACAAATCAAACCCCAAAGCTACAAATCAAACCCCAAAGCTACAAATAAAACCTCAAAGCTACAAATAAAACCCCAAAGCTACAAATCAAACCCCTAAGCTACAAATCAAACCCCTAAGCTACAAATCAAACCCCAAAGCTTCAAATCAAACCTCAAAGCTACAAATAAAACCCCAAAGCTACAAATAAAACCCCAAAGCTACAAATAAAACCTCAAAGCTACAAATCAAACCCCAAAGCTACAAATCAAACCCCAAAGCTACAAATCAAACCTCAAAGCTACAAATAAAACCCCAAAGCTACAAATCAAACCCCTAAGCTATAAATCAAACCCCAAAGCTATAAATCAAACCCCAAAGCTTCAAATCAAACCTCAAAGCTACAAATCAAACCCCAAAGCTACAAATCAAACCCCAAAGCTACAAATAAAACCACAAAGCTACAAATAAAACCCCTAAGCTACAAATCAAACCCCTAAGCTACAAATCAAACCTCAAAGCTACAAATCAAACCTCAAAGCTACAAATCAAACCCCTAAGCTACAAATCAAACCCCTAAGCTACAAATCAAACCCCTAAGCTACAAATAAAACCTCAAAGCTACAAATCAAACCTCAAAGCTACAAATCAAACCCCAAAGCTACAAATCAAACCCCTAAGCTACAAATCAAACCCCTAAGCTACAAATCAAACCCCTAAGCTACAAATAAAACCTCAAAGCTACAAATCAAACCTCAAAGCTACAAATCAAACCTCAAAGCTACAAATCAAACCCCAAAGCTACAAATCAAACCCCAAAGCTACAAATCAAACCCCAAAGCTACAAATCAAACTCCTTATGCAGGTTAAACGTCAAATTGAGATATTTTTTTACGTTTAAAAGATGTCAGTCATCTTTCATGTCAGACATCACAATATATTATTAAAATGCTACATTGGCAGTTTGTAAACTTTTATGTGTAACAAAAGGAATTAAATTGGACACATTGTGTAGATGTTACAGCTAATTATATATAGTTTTTAGGAGTAAATATACAACAACTAACAAATATTCATTTTATATTCATTTTCAATATACATTTAATTGGATCCATATGCTGGTTTCCATAAATAATGTGCTAGGTATTTTCTACGTTATCGGACAATTCTACATTTTCAACCATATAAGGAAAAAATATCATTATATTCCATAATGAATTATATTCTGTGTTGAAAAACAATTAACTATTTATCGTATATTCCCTTTTCATATAAACATTCATCATAAAATGCAACCCAATTTTAACAATCCGTTAAAAAGGTTACATAACATTTTTCTAGTGACCTAACCCAGTTTTAACCCTTTTCGTTAACCCCGTTAGAACGGTTTGGTTGAATTGGTCTATTTTAACCCTCTGGGCTACGGTCATTAAATGGTGGCCCCGGGACTCACTTTTGTGTCTTCAAAAATGTGTCTCTACTACAAAAACAGACGATGGAAATATTAACAGTTGGGAGTAGGTAACTCTTATTCAAAATTCTGAATTTACTCGAAAAGGTTACAGAAAGTTGCAGGAAATTGTTTATTACGTTTATTAATTAACAAACTGTGGATAGTGACTTTGTATATGTGTAGTTCTACCACTATTGTAAAAACTTATAATATATATGTGCTGAATTTGTGAATTTATATAATTTCTCACTTCATTACCTAAACATTTCTATCATTTTTGACATATTCATACTGACAAGTCTCATCAAATGTGACCATTGAGTACAAAAATGTAAAAATCTTTATTTATTTATCACAATAATAGAGACATCCCTCATTATTTCATGAATATCCCACTCTATTGAAATTAAATTATTTAGAGAACATGAATAGAAAATAGAGTTGTGACAGCAACCATAATTTGATATCAGAGAAAGATGATGAGCACAATTGAAGATGGATGATCTTGACAAAAAAACAATGATAACTGTGTACTGTGATGTTTCTATTATGTTTCAACTACTGGCCAGCATCAATTGGGATCATGACGTACTATCTATCTAGTCCAATAAAAGATCACGTCTTATCTATAGATCATGACGTACTACCTATCTAGTCCAATAAAAGATCACGTCTCATCTATAGATCATGACGTACTACCTATCTGGGCCAATCACTGATCAGATCTTAGCTATGGATCATGACGTACTACCTATATAGACCTATCACTGATTAGGTCTTAGCTATGGATCACGGCATACTACCTATCTAGTCCTTTCCTATTTAGTCTTAGCTATGGATCATGTAACACTACCTATCTAGACCTATCACTGATCAGGTCTTAGCTATGGATCATGTAACACTACCTATCTAGACAAATCAGGGATCAGTTCGTAACTATGGATCATGATGCACTACCAATCTAGAAAAATCAGAAAACAGGTCTTAGCTATGGATCATGACGTACTACCTATCTAATCCAATCAGAGATCACGCATTAGCTATTGACAATGACGTACTACCTATCTAGTCCAATCAGAAAACAGGTCTTAGCTATGGATCATGACGTATTACCTATCTAGTCCAATCAGAAAACAAGTCTTAGCTATGGATCATGACGTACTACCTATCTAATCCAATCAGATATTTCGCCTTAGCTATTGACAATGACGTACTACCTATCTAGTCCGATCAGAGATCTGGTCTTAGCTATGGCGTACTATACCTATCTAGACCAATAACTCTTTGACACCTCAGTTTTCCATTTAACATCCATGCAAATCACTGACTTAAGATTACTCTCCCCTTCGTTCACTTTATAAATACATGACACGCCCTTCTGTGCAGTAGCGTAAAGCTTAAATGATATAAACTCCTTGAGCATGATTGAGAAATAACCCTTTGACTGGACTCTGGACAGACAATTTCTTTGTCTGAGAATATCTTCTTGTAACAAAGAGTTAGCCAGCTAGTGCCTGAAGTGACATCTTGGTACTTCAAGATTATATGAGAAATGTAAAGGGAAACTATTTCCAATCTTCAAAACTAGTAGATGAATAATGGTATTAATTGCCGCTTTCAATTCGTAAGTCATTAAATATATTATTCATTGTACAAATGACTACTGAAGACAGATGATGGAATATGAACTGCATGTGTTGTTATACACTCCCTAGCTATTAGAGTTCATAACATCATTAGACACACTGAAATGTTTTCTCTGTCTGACTTCTGTTCTTTGACAGTTGATGCTTAGTTATTTCTATCCTCTCAAGTAAGTCTAAAATGTTTTTTATTATTACTTGAAGACATTCCAGGAGCACAAATGTAGGGAAAAGTACCTAACTTGCATGAAGTAATTTTAGGTGCAAGCACATGATGAATATTTTCATAGGTCGATAATTTTTATAAATAATAAGGAGGACAATGACGATAGATATGGAACTTATTTGGAAAATATATGCATCTCTTTTCATAAATGTGGCTTCAAGTAATTATAATTATTTGTTTTCCCTTTTCATATTTGTACCTTTCCCATTTCCTAACTTCTGTTTAGCTAATATTATCCACGGCTAATTATTCAATTAACTTTCTATTTGCAATATTGTATCTGGTGACATTTAACCAAGTCACATTTGAATCATAACTAGACACTCCGCTCCTTATACTTTCAAGAAATTGACGAGTTATTGGTTCCTTGAACTACAAATCTTTTCCGACATCCAGTCTACCAAATCAGTTCTTCAGAATAGCCAAGTTAGCCCTAGTTGGTGCCACGTTGCATTTGGTGGCCTTCCTGCTCTCCAAATAAGATCTGCTCTCCATTTGGTGAATGAAGACGTTTTGAATTTATTTTTTCTTTTCAACGAACAACTTCTTCAATGAGCGGAATCATTTAAGCAGCATCACCAAGTATAATAAATATCATAAGCCTTTTAGAACAACCCGTATGAAAGTGGTTTTACTAAGGTGATTTTTTTTTAATTTAAGCAAAAATTCATTAGCAGCAAGGCTTCATTCAATTAATTGCTTAATGAAAAAATAATTAGAAGGAAAACTTAAAAAGAGTAAAATTTTAACTTCAATCAATATCTATCTCGTCAAATATATTTTACTATTTCTTTAACTTCAATTTTTTTAATTCCTTTTCAAAAAAAATCGTTTTCATTATACATATTGTAAGCATTTAAAGAAAAAGCACACTTATTCTACAGAGGGTTGTTAAAAAATGCATTTGTTGGGGAAGGCAACTCTAGTTATTTCTTCAACACTTTAATGAGGTCTGCCCGGGCAAAAGTCATAAAGAATTTGATTTACAAGAATACATCCAACTCCAGAAAAGCTCAAAAAAGGCTAAGAAGATTCTAAGATGGAGGATGCTCAAAGGAAGTGCAAATACTTTGACCTCTCACTAGTAGGGTTAAATGAAAACTTTTAACTGAAAATAACATTCGTATGTTCATATTGAATCCATTTTGTTTACATAGCTCCAATTTTTCTAAGGAGTAACTTTATTGAACTGTATAGGTAGGGTAAGTCATAAATATCAGTCGGTTCTGCATATTGGTTCATACAAGAATGAAGATTATACTAATTATTTTTAATCTTTATTTTAATTATCATCATATACCTTTATATGGTGAGTAGCAAAGGAAAATATATTTAGTGGTACATTTATAATACTGATTTATAAATGTACCACAATCATTTTTTTCGTTCTCTCGTGATGCAGAGCACAACTGTGCAATAAATTTTCGTTCACATTCTTCTAAATGACAATTTCTTAGCCATCACCATGACGGACAGGCTACGGGGGGACAACTGGAAGGTGACAAAAGATACCGAAACGGTAGTCAAGTCTCCAATTATCTTGTCCGGCAAGAGCCATACTTCAGAACGTGGCTCCAGGCTCTCAATTTCAAAATAATTCTCCTTTTTTGGTTTTATTGTTGAAGAAGAAGAATTAGTGCGTACAGTATTGCTTTCTAGAATTAGATTTCTAAAGCGAATTATTGTATTTTGGTATTTGTAGAGAGGTGTTCTAGATTTTATCTCTTAATTACGGTTAAATATAAATTCGAAATGTGTTCAAGAACATAGAATTTATGTTTGTTCATCACATTTCTTAGGTTTTTGCTAGAAATTTAATCTTAATAAATATTTTTATAGCTTAGGTTTGAGAAAATATTAATAATATTTTGATTTAATTTTTTTAATAATTCTATTTATTGAAAACTGGATAGAAGCAATGAATGTTCTATCTTTGCGATACTATTTCGATCAAAATAAATTAATATATCAACATAAAAGCATATGCCCCTCTTAATCTTCTATGGCCACACCATAACTTACCCCCCTCAATCTTCTATGGCCCCACCTTAACTTACCCCTCTCAACTTTCTATGGCCCCACCATATCTTACTCCTCTCAATCTTCTATGGCCAACCATAGCCCTCTCTATACTGCACACATTCAAAATCAGTTTAAAAATCTACTTTCACGAATAACTTTTTTTTATTATTTCTGGAACAATGTTTAGAGAAAAGATGATGTATGAACCTGCCCTGCAAATTGATTTAACAATATGGAATAAAATGAAGTTAAAAACGACACAGGATTCGTTGCCCTGGAAGTGGATTTTTTTTCGGTTGAAAGTCTCGTTGGTTGCGATTCGCTTTCGAATTTCATGCCCGAAAACCGAAAACTAATGAATTCGTTTCGGTCATTCAACGGAAACTCAAAGTCATAAGAAATGAACAAATATGACTTGGAAAAGACAAAAAGCATTAAATTGGTATTTACCTTCACACTAGAAAAAGGAAAAGAAATTTTGGAGTGGATCGTTATTTAATGAGAGATTTCTAAAGTGTCATTTTAGAAATCTAGTTTGGTGAATTGTAGGGAAAACCTCTTTGTCATGTATATATAAAACAGAGCATTTTCTACCACTATTTTGATTCCAAAATATTTCACAAATCAGAACCCAGGTAGTAAAGTTATCGGGGCAATGTTGTGTCTTGGTTACTTTTATATAATTATTGCAGCAGTATAAAACCTACATTCACGACTCTCTATATTTATATATTATAACATTCTACAACGGACAAGAGTTGGTACACAATCACTCATTCATTCCCCCAAAGAAAAGTGTTGTTTACGCGTTCACACCATACAACAAGAGTGTCGAATCGACAGCACATGCGCACTCACGCGTGAAACAAACCGCGCAAAACATATTTGAAGAAAAGCGCTCTTAATTTTTCAGCATATTAAGCAAGAGCGGTAATTTTCCAGCTTAGTTTTTACTCAACCTTTACTGGAAATGACTTAATTAACATCTAGAGGTCAGATCTTAGGTCAAAAGAGGGATTTAGTGGTCAGAACTTAATTCAAACTAGGGATCTTTGGTCAGAACTTCCAACTAGTGATCTATGGTCAGAACTACCAACTAGGGATCTTTGGTCAGAACTTCCAATTAGGGTTCTATGGTCAGAACTTCCAACTAGGGATTTATGGTCAGAACTTAGGTCAAACTAGGGGTCTATGGTCAGAACTACCAACTAGGGATCTTTGGTCAGAACTTCCAATTAGGGTTCTATGGTCAGAACTTCCAACTAGGGATTTATGGTCAGAACTTAGGTCGAACTAGGGGTCTATGGTCAGAACTACCAACTAGGGATCTTTGGTCAGAACTTCCAATTAGGGTTCTATGGTCAGAACTTCCAACTAGGGATTTATGGTCAGAACTCAGGTCAAACTAGGGGTCTATGGTCAGAACTACCAACTAGGGATCTTTGGTCAGAACTTCCAATTAGGGTTCTATGGTCAGAACTTCCAACTAGGGATTTATGGTCAGAACTTAGGTCGAACTAGGGGTCTATGGTCAGAACTACCAACTAGGGATCTTTGGTCAGAACTTCCAATTAGGGTTCTATGGTCAGAACTTCCAACTAGGGATTTATGGTCAGAACTCAGGTCAAACTAGGGGTCTATGGTCAGAACTACCAACTAGGGATCTTTGGTCAGAACTTCCAACTAGGGATCTATGGTCAGAACTTCCAACTAGGGTTCTATGGTCAGAACTTCCAACTAGGGATCTATGGTCAGAACTTCTGGTCAAACTAGGGATCTATGGTCAAATTACAGTGAAGCTCATAAATTCATATATTTTTCCTATTAATAAAAATATCAAACATCACACCCACATATTTCATGATTACAGATTTTATATAAAAAGCTGACGAATTTAAATTACAGATTAATACTTCGAAAGAAATCTTCCTTCAGATTAAATAGTTAGTAAGTCTGTAAAAGTTATCTATCCAATCATACTTCAGTGATAATGTAGCCACGGGGTACCAACCGTGGGGTAAATTCCGATTTATCGGACGGTTCCTCATTTTCGATGATAATAAATTTAATTGGTATCCATGATACCTGCAGTTCTCATGGATACCAATTAAAATATAAGTTCAATAATAGGTATTATGTACTCTTTTCTTATATTATGATGTGGATTCGTTCAATAATTCAGAACTTACCATTCGGCCTGTTCCTAGTTATAGTTTTTCTTTTCTTATTATTGTATATTTTTATAGCAGCAGCAAATGTGTAATATTTTAAGCCTATGACAGATTGTTATAAATATAAATATATATACATTTACAACTTTTAATAGTACTATCCCAGAAAAAAACAATGGTTAAAACATTATTAATTAAACATTTACTTAATTGAATTCTTTTTTTAATTAAAGGTTAACTTTTTTGGATGATGGTTGTGCTAATTTGTTGTTATGATAGTCCCTATGTTGTTATGATAGTCCCTATGTTGTTATGATAGTCCCTATGTTGTTATGATAGTCCCTATGTTGTTATGATAGTCCCTATGTTGTTATGATAGTCCCTATGTTGTTATGATAGTCCCTATGTTGTTATGATAGTCCCTATGTTGTTATGATAGTCCCGATGTTGTTATGATAGTCCCTATGTTGTTATGATAGTCCCTATGTTGTTATGATAGTCCCTATGTTGTTATGATAGTCCCTATGTTGTTATGATAGTCCCTATGTTGTTATGATAGTCCCTATGTTGTTATGATAGTCCCTATGTTGTTATGATAGTCCCTATGTTGTTATGATAGTCCCTATGTTGTTATGATAGTCCCTATGTTGTTAAGATAGTACCTATGGACGGCATAGACATAAATAACAACTCCTGTGGCGCACTGTACATCTAAGAATTTCCGCATGGGTACACACCCTCTCTTACCTACATTACCATCACATGGAATAACTATGGCGAAGATGCTAGGGGTCAGCCCGGAAAAGAAATAAAGTATAATATATTTGTATTATTAATATCAAGGAAAGATATTTTTTAAATTCTGCGATGGTACTTATTTAATAGAAATAATAGCTATTGATTCAATAGATTATAGATATACTTATAAACTAAAAAGCATTGCTATAGAATTTACAAAGAATATATTATAGTAATACATAGTGTATTTCAGAATTAAAGCTACAAATTTTTTAATACATATACTGAAATTCAAACGATATATTTTTATTTCAATGATTACAATTAAAAGGTGAATAATAAGCAAATGATACAATGTTCCATTCAATATAACATCCTTATTACGAACTACAGCTTTCAGTCTAGGAGCAAATGCATCGCAAGTGGCAAATACGATCTGTTCTTGTGGAATTGCATCCCATACTACTTGCAGTTTTGCTTTAAGGGATCGGATACCTTCAGAAATTTTTATCAATGATCTGAGAGTTCTGAAATTTGTATACTTGTAGAACAGAATCAATTTATTTTGTTCGTGCTGAAATATAGCTACAGCTAATAGAAAGTATTCTTTTAATAGAAAACGAATATTTTAGGTGTAACTTCAACGCTTAAATTCACATTTCTTCTGAAAACAATATACAGTATGGGCCACAAAAATGTTTCAGCTTTTTCAAATACTTGTATATCGTTAACAAATGGACGAAAAAACGGAATCTTTTTCACCGCCTCTTATTTTACTATAAAAAGGTAAAAACAATTTGTAACGAATGGACATAGCTTAAGAACAGGTAAGCAAAGAGTGAGGGTGATTATTTTTGTCATTGCGCGAGGTTATTCTTAGAGCTAACTCTGTGATTTTACTTACTAAAGGCAGTGAATGAAAGGGAAAAAATTATAATGGTAGACATTATAATACAGGGTGCTAACACTTTTTCCTTGGAAATTATTTGGAAATAGAACATGTTCAGTGATATTTTGATCTCATCGAAGTTTTCACTATGAATATTCCTTCTTCGCTTGTTCATTGCATGGTTAAGGCCCGCTCCACACTTGCATTTTTAACAGCGCGAAAAAAAAACTATTCTTAAAATGTGTTCACACTTGCGTTTTTTTATCGCTGAAGTAAAAATTTTATTTGATTTTCCATCAGCGAAAAAAACGCAAGTGTAAAGACATTTTAAGAAGAGCTTTTTTCCGCGCTGTTAAGAATGCAAGTGAGGAGCGGGCCTTAACCATGCAATGAACAAGCGAAGAACGAATATTTAGAGTGAAAACTTCAATGAGATCAAAATGTCACTGAAGTTGTTCTATTTCCAAATAGTTTACAAGGAAGAAGCTTAAGCACCCTGTATTATAATTTCTATCATTAATATATTTTTTCTTTATTTACTGCCTTTTACTGAGTAAAATCACAGAGTTAGCTCTAAGAATAACCTTCGCGCAATGCCAAAAATAATCATCCTCACTCTTTGCTTGCCGGTTCTTAAGCTTAATAGTACTATAAAAGGCGGAGAAAAAGAGACCAAGATACCGTTTTTTCATTTATTGGCTAACGATTTACAAGTATTTGAAAGAGCCCATACTGTATTTGACATATTTTTCGAAAATATTTAGCTATAAATTTTTTGTTAATTCAAATATTTGAAAAAAGCTATATGGGCATTATAGAACACATCTTTCTCTTTCGAACAAGCTTAGGCACGACTCTCTACAACAAGAACCGACTGAGAAATCAAGCGTTAAATGAATTAAAAACTTGATAGTTCGGGAGAGACTAAAACAGCTGTACCATCAGGTCATTCGCTCTAGAAGGATGTGTCACTTAGACAAGCAATATATCCTCTTCGTACTAAAGTCAGTGCGGTACTGATTTCTTATTGGAGCCTAAAGTGCAGGGGGTGGTTGACAATGTACAGATACGAGGGGAGATCTTCCAGGGTCCGTCATAGAAGCCCAAACCCTCACAGTCTGGGTTTTTCACGTCTCGTCACAATCCTACTCTCGGATGTACTTGAGGAACTCCAAACTAGATCAATCTGATGGTTCACAACTTTTGTCCTCATCTGTGAACTCCAAGTTAGGTAGTGTGCCTTCAGTTATCTCATTCAGGACGACTTCTTTCAGCTCTCATTCTCTCATAATTGTCTTTAAGCTCATGACGTTTCAGTATTTTGAATGGTAATGTTTTCAGCTCTTCTTTCAGCACTCGATATATTGAAATTTATCTAACACCAGCTTCTGCAGCCAGTTTACGATGAGATCGACGTGGGTTTTGATGCAACTTCCTCCACGTGTTTTAGATAAGTTTTTGTTCCGTACGCTTCGGTTACGGTCTCGACCTGGTTTACCAGTGGATGAACCAGTATCTTTGAACTTTTTCAACAATTTCCCAAACAGACCCACATTTGAATTAAATGCCGTATGTGAAAATTTCAACAAGTAAAAACGCAACAAACTATATTATATATTCATTCATCCATGATGCCTGCAGGTAACATGGACTCCAATTAAAATTACCGGTTACATTATTTAGTATTCATGTTCTCTCTATTTAATATTTCAATGCATTATTTTCAACCTATTGAAATTAATAAATCCTTTATTTAATTAAGATCTAGTAATTGTGTTTTCTTTGCCTAATGTCCCTCATCTTCAATTTCATGCTGCGGTTTGGGAGATCTGTTTCTGCGCTAATAAAAACGCAATTGCTTTCTTTTAATCACCCATAGCTTACTTTCTAAAGTTGTCATTTCTTCATTTTTATTAGTGCACTATTGAGAGGAAATTCAAATGGAAAAATAACAGTTTGGTTGAATAAGATATTAATTGAAAAAAATTATGATTCGAATAATTTATAATTCACTAACTTTTATTTTCAATGATTTTTCAATATTTTAATGATTCTTTTAATAAGATTTTTATAATTTGAATTAATTTTCAATGTTTTTAATGGTTCTTTTTTTATTCTAATGGATTTTCTATTATAGTAAATTTTATAATTAATTAAAATATAAGTAAATATGTTCAGAAGACTGATATTCATATGTTTAATTTACAAGAACATATACTAAAAAGATCTCAAAAACATATTAAATAACCAAATAACTATACAACTATACCTACCTATAAAATAACTATGTCTATATATAATAACTATATATGTTTATAAGTTAATTCATATTTTCACTATCGTTCATTGATTCCAATAACCGATCATCAGTTTAGAAATCATTGATAAAAAGATAGATTTAAAGTATATCCAAGATGCCACCCTAACGGTATAGGTATCTAACCATAAACAATGAGTCTTATCTCGACTATAATCGACTGGTATTGGTTAACTATAGTACTTACTTTCTTATTTACTTGCCTAGCTTATATTAGCTAATTGCCTACACTTGTTAAAACTGTGTACTCTTCGTACTTACAATTAACCTATTTGTTTATTCTGCAGGTAAAAAAGTTGCCCAGGGATAGCGGACTCTAAGCCAGGATAAGTATAGTGTAAAAGCTATCTTTTTACAGGGTAAACGTATCTGTTTTTTTACTCCTACCAATTATTCTATTACATGTACTTGAATTTGGAGCATTTACGGAAAATTTCGCTGAAATTATCCTACTCTGTATAAAAATATATATTAGAAGATCACAGCTCTGAAATAGTCATGAAGTAATTAGACTATATAGGTATCTTTTCCACGGAGTAATAAAAGACTAAATGATATATTTTATGATAGTCAGGTGAAGATTTTGAATTCTTGCGGGTAGTTGAGGCCTATGAGAATAAGTTGGACCACTCAAGCAAAGGATGAAGTTTTGGATCATTTGTGAGTTACATTTAAGATGTTTAGAAGTATACATGACATAGAAAATAGAAAACATAGTTTTCAGTAGTTTCTAGGAGTAAATTAAAATAAATGTTTAAGACCGGGCTGGTCTGTACCATTTCCTTTAAAACTCTACCGCTTCTATTTGTATTTTTCTCTGGGAAAAAGATATTGTTCAGGCATTATCATTCATTTTCATTCATTTCCATACACTCTTATGTGGCCATTCATTATTCATATATAGCGCATCCCTCCCGATCGTTCTTTTTTATTTGCTTTAAATAAGCAACTTCCTGAATTGAAAAGACTGAACTATATACGCTTGAAGATGATGCACTATGATACCTGCATTGAACTATAATACCTGCATTGCACTTTAATACCTGCCAATGCATCTTAATTAGCTGGTATCATCTCTCTGAAACCTGTTCGAAAGAGGCAATCAAAATACAATCCAATGGGAGCAAAAACAATACAGCTACCACCGCCAATCGCTACCAATTTATTAGCAATAGCAACAAGTAAAAACTGGTGGGGAATTAATATAGATCTAAAAATTTCCTGAGGACAATCTTAATTCGATCTGTATTGTAAGTTACTTATTTATGATACTAGTGTACTTGCCCGATAAGAATAACGTGCTCTCGATAGTATCAATATTTGTAACTAGTGTACTTGCCCGTTAAGAATAACGTGTTCTCAATAGTATCAATATTTGTAACTAGTGTACTTGTCCGTTAAGAATAACGTGTTCTCAATAGTATCAATATTTGTAACTAGTGTACTTGTCCGTTAAGAATAACGTGTTCTCAATAGTATCAATATTTGTAACTAGTGTACTTGCCCGTTAAGAATAGCGTGTTCTCAATAGTATCAAAATTTGTAACTAGTGTACTTGCCCGTTAAGAATAACGTGCTCTCAATAGTATCAATATTTGTAACTAGTGTACTTGCCCGATAAGAATAACGTGCTCTCGATAGTATCAGTATTTGACTCTAGTGTACTTGCCCGTTAAGAATAACGTGTTCTCAATAGTATCAATATTTGTAACTAGTGTACTTGCCCGTTAAGAATAACGTGTTCTCAATAGTATCAAAATTTGTAACTAGTGTACTTGCCCGCTAAGAATAACGTGTTCTCAATAGTATCAATATTTGTAACTAGTGTACTTGTCCGTTAAGAATAACGTGTTCTCAATAGTATCAATATTTGTAACTAGTGTACTTGTCCGTTAAGAATAACGTGTTCTCAATAGTATCAGTATTTGTAACTAGTGTACTTGCCCGTTAAGAATAACGTGTTCTCAATAGTATCAATATTTGTAACTAGTGTACTTGTCCGTTAAGAATAACGTGCTCTCAATAGTATCAATATTTGTGTAATTTAACTATCCACATTTCTGGTCCTTCATATTTTTCTAAATTTATTAATTGAATAATGACGATAATATTCTAGCAAAGAGTTTAATTTGATGACAGAGATTGTAAAGAATTCATCGATTCTTGGTATTTTTAGTAATTAAAATAGTTCACTAATCTATCAGAATTCGATGTGATGCCACTAGTATAGCAACTAGTTTCTTCTAGTACCACTTGTGAAGGGAATGATCTTACTGAAAAAACTTAAATTGACCTTTTTCCACGCAGCTTTCTTGGTGGTTTACTACTAACTAATTTCAAGTTATTTAAACGTTCAAACAACAGATTCAGTAATAAGGTCAATCGAAGCCTTCTGTTAAATTGGGACATGACTTTCTTCATTGAGAATTGGTTTGGAAACGAGTTTCAGCCCCTCTACCGATTAGTTCAGAGGTATTAGAATCCCTTTATTGCCCTTTGATTGCCCTTTAATTGGCCTTAAATTGGTCTTTAATTAAATCTTTGGAACTCGGTAGAGCGCTACTGTAACACAGGGTATGTTCTGAGTTATCGGACACTTCCACAGTCTCTCTTATAATTTAAAATAACAAGTTGAGAAATAACAAAAAAAAAAATCCTATAAGACCGAAAATGTGAAATCGTCCGACAACTTGGCACAGTTCGCTCTAAATATGGAATTGGTATGGGTATAAGTTATGGTGGGGCCATAGAAGAATATGAGGGGCTCCCTCAAACTTTTCTAAGGCCCCACTATAACTTACCCCTCTTAGTCTTCTATGGTCTTACCATAAATTATCCCTCTCAATCTTCTATGGCCCCACCATAACTTCCCCCTCTCAATCTTCTATTGCCCCACTATAACTTACCCCTCTCAATCTTCTATGGCCCCACCATAATTATCTCTGAAGCGTTTTCTATATGCATCGATGATGAAAAGCCCTTTAATGGTGACAATAAAATGAAATCTAAATATATTATATTCCATTATACTCTAAATCACACCTTTTTATAGCCTACTTCCCAGACTCGCTTCTTTTTAATTCAAAGAACCTAAAACTGTTAACGGAAGATAAAACCCATGAAAACACCCTTAACACATCTATGTTGTTGAAGGAGAGATAAACTGTACCTATGAGCTCCCAGAGAAAAAGTTATGGTGGGGCAAAAGAAGATTGAGAGGGGTAAGTTATGGTGGGGCCATAGAAGATTGAGAGGGGTAAGTTATGGTGGGGCCATAGAAGATTAAAAGAGGATAATATATACTCGGACAAAAGTTCTGGTACCATGCAGATTATAAGCAATGATAACATTATTTACCTACGATAACAAGTGATTCGACAAAATCCATTTGTAATTTATTACTTTCGCAGAATGCGGGAAGGTCATGTTTTAGCCGTGGTTTATTTATTTATTTATCATCTTGTTCTTAGCATAACTGAAAAAGTGTTCAACCAAATTGCCTGAAATTTGGTGAAACGATTGGTCCAGGTCCAGTGACCTGATAGTAGAATTTTAGGAGTGACCCGGTCAAAGGTCAAGGTCATGGTCATTTATAACTCAAAAAGTATTGAACCATATTTAGATTTTAGGAGCGATCAGGTCAAAGGTCAAAGATCAAGGTCAAGGCCATTTGTAACTCAATAAATCAAAAAGTATTCAACCAAATTGTCTGAAATTTGATGGAACAATTGGTCAATGTCCAGGAACCATCTGGTATAATTTTGGGAGCGATCCGGTCAAAGGTCAAGGTCAAGGTCTTTTATAATTGAATAACTCAAAAAGTATTGTACCATATTGCATGAAACTTGGTGGGACGATTGTTTATTATCCAGTTAGTTGTTTATTAAATTTTAGGAGAGAACGGGTCCAAGCGGTGGGTAAGGTATGCGCTCTACCGAGTGCACATAATCTAGATATATATGTTATCCTTGCACCTAATATAATAGAGTGAGTTTATATCCTTGCACCTAGTATAATGAAGTGCTAGGAGTTCTATAGATGACCCATCTGCTTTCCTTTTGACTCTAGTGCAAGGTCACCTACAACAACTATATAAATGTTCTGCCTTGTATATAGGCTATATGCTACCTGAATCTAAAGTAGGTGTATATGACTGTGTGCAGTACACAAAGGAGAGCAATAATTACCTTTAGCTGTTTATCGTTATTATATATTTTATGAAATTTGTGCAATCGTTTGAGCAATTCATTGGTAATTTTTGTTATTATTTTTTAACTAAATTTTAACTATCATTAAAATAAAAATAATAAGTTTTATTAATAAAGTTAAGACGATAAAATTGTAATGTAAAGAAATAAAAGTTATATTCATATATCTAAAGATCGGTATCTGAACTGCATTGAAGTCTCGGAATTTATTGATAAATATATTTTTTAAATTACAAGGGGTACATATTTTATATATTCTTCTTATTTACACTCTGTTAATATTTCAAATTATTTAGTTGCACCTCAGAATTAGAAAAGTCCTGAACATCAAGAAAAACATATTACAAAGATAAAGAATCGAATCCTCTTAGTGTGAACCCTTATCCAAACAATCGTGGTTCTTAATCCTCTATGCCTTACACTATTTTGAGAAAGAAAAACGAGAATTTTTTCTATTTTCCTGTATATATATAAGCAAAGAAAACATATTAAACAATAAAAAATGTACGATTGTGTTTAACTTATTTAAGAGTACACATGTGTTCTAATTAATGAAAGAGTAAAAGACATAAATATATTGGGGCACATGATGGTTAAATATATGGTTATAATGTATCTTGTTTTCTTTTGTATCCTTGATACTGTTGATACCATAGACTGTCTACAGGTTCCAATAAATGCCTATCCCTCGAAAATAAAGATAGACAGGTATCATGGATACGAATTAAGGTAGCATGAATACGAATTAAGGTAGCATGGATACGAATTAAGGTAGCATGGATACGAATTAAGGTAGCATGGATACGAATTAAGGTATCATGGATACGAATTAAGGTATCATGGATACAAATAAAAGTATCATGGATACGAATTAAGGTATCATGGATACGAAATTATAAGATTTAACTTTTCTATTCAAAACCTAGAGGTTTTTTAATGAACTTCAATGGTGAATCTATTTTACACTAAGTTACTACTATTTGTTTCATCTTACGAGGGGAAAAAGAACTAATTTCTGTGATGAAGATGAAAAGACCAAAAATGTGTAACGAATCTCCTTGCGTTTTTATATCCTGGTTTAGAAGAACACTGATTTATTTCCTTGAAAATGACCGGAGGTTATTTTGAGGTTAGATTTAACTCATATGTGGGTATTTCTAGGCGGTGTTTAATGACATGTGCTGGCGATATCAATCCCAAAATCTTTTTCTTTCTCTGCCTTCGTATGACATAGGTACAGCGGACCATCTTCTGCAAAATGGCTTGCCTGGAGCTAAAATAAACCCTATATGATGATAGGGCTACGACAGCGGGAAGATTTTACACTCTGTAATATAGATTGTCTATGTTGATTTAGAAAATTGAGGAATGTACACATCTAGGACTAATATTCCCTCAACTCTATAATTTGGCAAAAATACGAGCAGATGCTGGAGTTGTTTTCTTATGTCACTTTTTGAATGTTGCAAAAGAAAACAGACTTCTATCCATTAATTTGGAGAACTGTTGCACGTATCTATCTTCAAATCAATAAATTACGTTCACACTTAAGTCTAAAATATCTCAAACACATTCTACCAAAAGTGTAACCTATCATTGACGATTTTTTTCAGGCTTTCTAATAGGTCTCTAATATGAAAAAATTGGCATGACATTAATAACAACTTCAATAATCGGTTTCGATTGAGCCCAGGGAGACAGAGCAAAGTATTATGAAAACAAATGCCTTTTCCGTGGCTAACTACCTAACTCATGAAACAGTTAAGTTGGCTGGTAAGTAGTTGCGGTCGTGTCGATATCCATTGGCCACCCTGTTGTCGATAAATTATCACAAGTTACATGGTATGCCAATTTAGAAGTTCGTAATGAGACAGTTGTGGCAGTTAACCCTGTAATGGCGATATGACGAGAATGTACTGTCCGCCAAATGTTTTCGATGACTCAACAGATATTGTCGATACCAATAGCACCTATAAATTCTTATAACATCGATAAATAACGCTCTAATAATTTAAAAGTCAATTCTTTCAAATCAATTTGAATCGATAAAACCGTTAAAAAATACAAAATCTTAGAATTTCAATAGAATAATCTAGGAATAACTTCATTTTTATTTTATCGCAGTCATCCCTAAAATATCTGAATAATCAAATTGCAATAAAAACTCGTCACATGTTTTCCCAAATAAAATATTTAAAAATATCCCATGCAAAATAATCTTCCCACACTATATTTAGATATAAACATACATAAATTTTAAGAATAAAGAAAGCGGTTTTGCGCATCCATGTAAAATAGCTTAGTTACCCTGCTTATGTCCGCCCGAGAGTACGATAATAAATATAGACAATCTAATCATTATCTTCATCTTTAGGACTTTTTCTGCTTTACGTTGACATCCATTCTGAGCAGTAACTGCAGACTTTTATTAATTAGTTGCATAATTCCAACTCTGCACCGTTAATTAGCACTGCTTCTTTATTTTAATCAGTTACTGTTTATGCAAATGAGATGGAGTGCCTATATACAGGTTTGGTTAGCTCCTTTTAATTGAGTTTCTCTGCCTTTCAAATTAATTAAAACCTATTTTATTGGAGTGGAGATGCAATGAATTAAAAAAAGGGCGATTGAGATGGTGACTGTAAACTTTTTTAAAAGAATAGCTAGATATATGAAGAGGCTAAATTAATTTCAAAAAATGTAATCATCATTTAATATGATAAATTGCCTATATCGAGTGTAAAATTTCGCAACATCTTCGTTCTCTTTCATTTACCAACTCAAATTTTATTTAACAATTCATATACTCAAATTCAATAAAACAAATTTTATTTTATTTATAACATTTAAAACTTTGAAGGACCCAGTATCTTATTCATAGCTTTTTTTCAAAATTTCACGGAGCTAATTTAAATTTATTATAAAGGAATATTTTATTAGAATAAATTTTATTTTTCAGTTAAATTTATTTTTGACTAACTTTTGTTAAATTGAAAGTTTTTTATTTTTGGTTAAATTAAAGTTAGTTAATTTTCAGTTAATATCGAGTTTGTTAAGTTTTAGTTCAATTCAAGTTAGTTGATTTCTAGTAAAATTCAACTATAAAACAAAACCGGTATAAAGTTATGTTTGGAAACAGCAGTCAATCTTATATGTAACTAAATTACCTCTTTTCTACAATACCATTTTTTTCAGTAGTCCAATAGGCAACATATCTAGACTAGATATTGCCTATCTAGACTAGATATTGCCTATCTAGACTAGATAGGCAATATCTAGACTAGATAGGCAATATCTAGTCTAGATAGGCAATATCTAGTCTAGATAGGCAATATCTAGTCTAGATAGGCAATATCTAGTCTAGATAGGCAATATCTAGTCTAGATAGGCAATATCTAGTCTAGATAGGCAATATCTAGTCTAGATAGGCAATATCTAGTCTAGATAGGCAATATCTAGTCTAGATAGGCAATATCTAGTCTAGATAGGCAATATCTAGTCTAGATAGGCAATATCTAGTCTAGATAGGCAATATCTAGTCTAGATAGGCAATATCTAGTCTAGATAGGCAATATCTAGTCTAGATAGGCAATATCTAGTCTAGATAGGCAATATCTAGTCTAGATAGGCAATATCTAGTCTAGATCGGCAATATCTAGACTAGATAGGCAATATCTAGACTAGATAGGCAATATCTAGACTAGATAGGCAATATCTAGACTAGATAGGCAATATCTAGACTAGATATTGCCTATCTAGACTAGATAGGCAATATCTAGACTAGATAGGCAATATCTAGTCTAGATAGGCAATATCTAGTCTAGATAGGCAATATCTAGTCTAGATAGGCAATATCTAGTCTAGATAGGCAATATCTAGTCTAGATAGGCAATATCTAGTCTAGATAGGCAATATCTAGTCTAGATAGGCAATATCTAGTCTAGATAGGCAATATCTAGTCTAGATAGGCAATATCTAGTCTAGATAGGCAATATCTAGTCTAGATAGGCAATATCTAGTCTAGATAGGCAATATCTAGTCTAGATAGGCAATATCTAGTCTAGATAGGCAATATCTAGTCTAGATAGGCAATATCTAGACTAGATAGGCAATATATAGACTAGATAGGCAATATCTAGTCTAGATAGGCAATATCTAGTCTAGATAGGCAATATCTAGACTAGATAGGCAATATATAGACTAGATAGGCAATATCTAGTCTAGATAGGCAATATCTAGTCTAGATAGGCAGGCATGTCCCGTTCGATTCCTGTTTTCGACACCCACACTTCCATGTCTTCTTCAGGAGCAAAGTGTGTCAGATTTTGAGAAGAGAGTTACAACTCCCACACCAGAAGAAGCCACTGCTTAAAAAGTAAGCCTTCTGGATATAGGAGATGCTATAGAGAGTTATGGTGGGCCATAGAAGATTGAGAAGAGAGTTAACACTCCCACACCAGAAGAAGAAGAATCTGCTTAAAAACTATACCTTCTGACTACAGGAAATGCTATCTTGGGAGAGAGTTATGGTGGAGCCATAGAAGATTGAGAGGTAGAACCCACTATAACACTCTATTTTTTTGCAATATATTATTAACATCGATTAATTTTATTATTATTCGGTGAAATTTATTACTAGTGTATGATTAGGATTAACATTTTATGAGATACAATATTTTTTTCGACTTTTAACTTTAATTGTTTTAAAATAAGTAGCCCATGTTTATTACATAGGCTTGCAATTGGATGACTATTTTAAACTATTGCAATAAGGTACATGGAGGATATTTCAGGCACTAATATATTTTTCTACGAATCACTTGACCTGTTTTTTATTTTGCATCTCCACCCAAATAATAAGCATAGAAAGTTATAACCCGGGGATATATGAGTCATAGTAAATAACTAGGGTTGTGACAATATGCTTTTAAAATCATAGATCCTAAAAATATTATAGACGGAGAGAATTAAAGAGTATTGAATGGTTCTACACCAGCGGTATATAGTATTCGATACCATTTCATTTCGTCTGTGATATTCTTAAGATCTATGATTTTAAGTGCATATGGTCACAACCCTATTAAATGACTATACTTCAAAACATACTTTCATCTAGAGGATATTTTAAGTATTTACTTATTTACATAAACAACAGATAAAGAATAAAATAAAGTGCTAGGGTTCAGTTTATTCCTTTAATAAGGCCTATAGAAAAGAGTTTTTGTAGCTCGGATTAAGACTGCAGTTTGAAGAGCGTTTTCTAAATAAAATTAGCCAGTCTTTCCCGATTAGAATTAGATTTAGAAACTGGATTTAAAGATAAGAATCTAAGACAAAAATAGGAAATTATTATATTTATTAAAAATCATAGAGTTTATTATACTGTACTATTATTGGTAAATAAATTTTTATTTTATTTATTATTCTAATAGTACAGAAAATTTATAAATAAATTTTTATATATTTCTAATACTTTAAAAATTATTAAAAATTAGTATTTAACTTTATTTTAATTGGTATCCATGATACCCACAGGTGTCATGGATACCAATTAAAATTTAAGTTAAATAATAATTATTATATATTTTTTCTTATATGATCGAAAATGTGGAACTGTCCGATAACTCAGAACCTCCCTAATGGTTTAACAAGCTAATTCTAATTTTCTAATTCGTTGTCAATTTGCCTTTAATGACATCGTTATAGTAAATTCTGACACGATTTCCCGAAAAGATGTGACGGATTTTCCTTTTCTTATTTCACGGGGTTGTAATTGATTAATTTGTTACCCCCACACCCCCCCCCCCTTCAAAACCCCTCGTATAACCTATTTAGAACCCGCCAAAAATGAAACAAAAAAGAGCCACTGTACGTGAAAATATTCGCTCGGGGCACGCAAGTCCCGAAAATTTTCGAGGTTTGATTTTTTGTCGAGAGAAATCTTTGGATTGATATTTTTATTAAATTAAAGTAGCATTGGTGGATGAAGAATATTTTTGTGTTGCTGGATTAGTTGAATCAAATCAAATTTGATTTGATTTGACTCATATGAATGGTTTTATTTTGCCCCTACCTACGTGGTGAGTTGCAGGTACTACTTAAAAGTAGTTAAATTGACGTGGGTTATAACAAAACAGTCGTTTTGACTCACTCCTAAACTTAAAAAAGTAGCGCCAACTCTCATAGTAAGTTAATTTATACACCAGATACATTGAATTAACAGTCTTTGTGAGTTACTACAATACACTCTGTCATAGTTGTTTCAACATACTTTAAAATTCTCAAAAAGTAACTTTTAACTCTCATAGTAAGTTGATTCAATCTATAAAATGAATTGAATTAACTAATGTTTGGTGACACACCACATCATAGTTGTTTTAACACACATGAAAACATGAATAAAGTCCAACCAACTCACGTAATAAATTGATTCAAAGCATAAATTGGTGACCCATTAGATATGATCGGATAAACAGTTAATATATAATTCATAGTGCAACCAGAAATGCTATCATGGATTCTAATTAAAATTAAATAATAATTATTATATCGTTTTTTCTTATATGACCGTAGATGTGGAGCTGACCGATAATTCATCCCTTACCCATACATATAAATTAACTATGAACTCCTTTGCTATCTCTAACAAACGAAGTCAAGGAAGATAGTCCGAGTGATAGTTTTAGCATGTTTGTGTTTCTAAAAGGTTAGACCCGTCAAACTAGCTCTTAAGGCAAAGGTCTAATGTTAACGAGTGCCATTTTGAGCCTTAGTGTCGCACACTGCCTTTATTTGGTCTTCGTTTGGTCATCTGCAAATCGTCTTCTTTAAATTAGTTCAAAGAAATATGTAGCGATGTATGTTTATATATACCATATATAGGTATATTAAGGGTATATTATATATTGTGAAACAGACGTACCAACCCTACTGTTTGTGCAATACGCTAGTTTGTTGTACTTTGTATTAAAATGTAACATTAAATGTATGAAAGATATAGTCATGAATTATTGTGTCAATCGTTAGATACTTTAAAATATAAACCTTATAATGTATAAATGTATAGTATAACAAACTTGCGGAAAATTACCTTAAAAATTGGTTTAAAAAATTGACCTCTAGAAAAATTTATTTGAACTCTAATTTTTTATTATAAAATTGATCTCGGAAAATTTTACTCAAAAATTGGCCTTAATTGAAATTCTGAGTTATTTTTTTTCTGGGTTTTTACGAATTGCAATTTTTTTATATAATCGTATTGAATTATTTGTGGAACTTCTATCTCATGATCGGAAATGTACAGCAGTCGACAACTGAAAACTTACCCACCATCAAGACATTAATTAATAATAATAACCAAACCTCAAAGCATATTAAATAACAATTAGTCTTCAAATTATACCATTGAGCGGTTGCCCTGTGCACTAGATTGTATATTAAAAATCACCCCCCCCCCCTCTCGTAGATGACCTGTGGGGGTGAGGGAGGGGGTTACGGGTTGGGTCCAGCATGTGAAATGTCGATCGGGGCGCGGTGACTGTGCGTGCGTGTGTACGCCCTGCAATGCCACCAACATTTTAGGGAGCTGTTTCAACATTCCACCTTAAATAAAAACACTATTAAACACACACTTCGTTAAAATAGGCAATAGATAAATTATTTAAAAGATAATAACGTGTTTATTATGACTAGTTTGTTTTTAGCTGGTGGTAGAGTGCGCTTTTGTGGCACTCACTGTACGTGCGTATGTACGTGTTTGGGCGAGGCGTTCATTGGGCAGGGCACACAGATGCACAAACGCACACACACTGAGACGTATGTACGCACACACACTCTCTAGTAGAGTGCATCAGGTGAGTCAGTGGCTCAGTGTTCACCTGGACATGCCAGGGTAAACAGGGTACAGTGTACAGTTACGCTGCAGTCGCCTCCCTCTCTGTGAACCTATGCAGTGTGTAGTGACTTTTAAGGATAATAACCATTCACAAAATGAACATACAGCAGTAAAAAGTGAGTATGGATTTGGTAATAAAATTCGAATTAATGAAAGAAAAGTTATTTTAATGTAATTAAAGATCGGTATCTAAATAGCATTGAAGTCTCTAAATTTATTGTTATATATATAAACATTGATTAAATTCAAAGATTATTTCATCTCAATAATTTTTCTACTATTCTCATTATATGTTTAAATATTTTTTTGTAAATAAAAAATTAATTAAATTTTACCAAATATATAAGATTTTCTACAACTCAAAATTATAATTTCAATATAACCCGTCATTAATTACATTTTTAATTATACCATGTACCCAAAATACCCTCATTCCGTAATATAATAACATTTCTTGTATCTTTACTAAATTTCCAAATCGATCACAAAAATCAAATTTCCTTAAAATAATATTCCAAATAAAATGATTTTGTGGTTGCAATTTCCGCAGAGTTTTCCACTCTGGTATAAAATTTTACTGATCTAACTATGCAAAAAAACTAATAAATTAAATACCATCTTCTATTTAAATAAATAATATCATTAATAATTTATGGTATTTCCCAGTTATTTCCCAGCTCCACATTTTCGATCATGTAACATCTTTGGTCATATTAGAAAAAACGATTTAATAATTGTTATTTAATTTTATTTGGTATCCACGATACCTAAATCATGGTATCCATGATACCTAAATCATGGTATCCATGATTTCAATTGGTATCCATGATTTCAATTGGTATCCATGATTTCAATTGGTATCCATGATACCAATCAAAATTAAAATTGAATACCAAATATTAAATCGTTTTTTCTAATATGACCGAAGATGTGAAACTGACCGATAATTCGTAATTTACCTATATGACAATTATAATTAAACTATTCATAATTAATTTATCTATGATTTTTTCATTAATGATCGAAAATGTGGAACCGTTCAAAAACTCGGAACTTACCCTTTCCACATATATATCATTTTAACTTTATTTACAGTATAAAATTAAATGAAAACTTTATAATTAAGTTTAATTGATGTTTGCAAATAGTAAATAAAATGTACGCTTAAATTATTTAATTTATCATTTAAATGCAAAATAAATAAATTAACGGTATTGTAATACTGTCCTAATTATTATCACAAAAAATATTCTATATAACTGTAATATATATATACATTGTGAGAAATAATTACTTATATTAAATACAATAAATATCATTCCATAAAATGAAATAATAAATAAAATTATCAAAATAAAATTTATAAAATTTGGGAATAAAGTCCAAGAAATATTGCAAAAAAATAATTTTTGGAAATTTAAACGATGAGTGAGAAGTCATCCTTTGATTCTATTATCTTTATATTATCTTTATTTCTTTCTATTATCTTTATATTATCTTTATTTCTTTCTATTGTCTTTATATTATCTTTATTTCTTTCTATTATCTTTATATTATCTTTAACTCTTTCTATTATCTTTATTTCTTTATATTATCTTTAACTCTTTCTATTATCTTTATATTATCTTTATTTCTTTCTATTGTCTTTAATTCTTTCTATTATCTTTAATTCTTTCTATTATCTTTAATTCTTTCTATTATCTTTTCTTCTTTCTATTATCTTTAATTCTTTCTATTATCTTTAATTCTTTCTATTATCTTTAATTCTTTCTATTATCTTTTCTTCTTTCTATTATCTTTAACTCTTTCTATTATCTTTAATTCTTTCTACTATCTTTAACTCTTTCTATTATCTTTATTTCTTTCTATTATCTTTAATTCTTTCTATTATCTTTAATTCTTTCTATTATCTTTAATTCTTTCTATTATCTTTAATTCTTTCTATTATCTTTAATTCTTTCTATTATCTTTATTTCTTTCTATTATCTTTATTTCTTTCTATTATCTTTAATTCTTTCTATTATCTTTAATTCTTTCTATTATCTTTAATTCTTTCTATTATCTTTAATTCTTTCTATTATCTTTAATTCTTTCTATTATCTTTAATTCTTTCTATTATCTTTAATTCTTTCTATTATCTTTAATTCTTTCTATTATCTTTATTTCTTTCTATTATCTTTATTTCTTTCTATTATCTTTAATTCTTTCTATTATCTTTAATTCTTTCTATTATCTTTAACTCTTTCTATTATCTTTATTTTTTTCTATTATCTTTAATTATTTCTATTATCTTTAATTCTTTCTATTATCTTTAATTCTTTCTATTATCTTTAATTCTTTCTATTATCTTTAATTCTTTCTATTATCTTTATTTCTTTCTATTATCTTTATTTCTTTCTATTATCTTTAATTCTTTCTATTATCTTCAATTCTTTCTATTATCTTTAATTCTTTCTATTATCTTTAATTCTCTCTATTATCTTTAATTCTCTCTATTATCTCTATTTATCCTTAATTATTTTCTATTATCTTCAACTTCTTTTTTCTTTCTTATAAGAATAAAAATAACCCGTCATTTTAATTGGTATCCATGATACCAGCAGGTATCATGGATACCATGCAACTAAAACAAAAGCATATATTATAAATAATAATATTTTCTTTTAATGTTTACTTACGAGATCGAAAATAAGGAACCGTGCGATAACCAGCAACTCACCCCACCTAATAAAGGTACTACAATCAACTAAATTCTACGAATACCTCAGGTTCATAATTTAGATATTATGTAAAACTTTTAACGAAGAAACACCTTGCAATTACTCCTTAAAAGTCTTAACAACATAATTAAATCACTTCTATCTGGGAAATATTGAAAGTAACTTAGAGAATATTTAGTAAAGATGTACTAAAAATGTACTAAAGGGAGATGTACTAAAAATGTACTAAAGGGAGATGTACTAAAAATGTACTAAAGGGAGATGTACTAAAAATGTACTAAAGGGAGATTTAGGAAATATTTACTAAGAGCGTACTAAAGATTTAGTAAAAATGTACTGAAATTATTTGCAATAAATAGTCATTAAATAATTACTATAGAAATAATATTACTAAAAAGATTAGTAAAGATTTACTAAAGATTTACTAAAGATTTACTAAAGAATTACTAAAGATTTACTAAAGATTTACTAAAGAATTACTAAAGATTTACTAAAGATTTACTAAAGAATTACTAAAGATTTACTAAAGATTTACTAAAGATTTACTAAAGATTTACTAAAGATTTACTAAAGATTTACTAAAGATTTACTAAAGATTTACTAAAGATTTACTAAAGATTTACTAAAGATTTACTAAAGATTTACTAAAGAATTACTAAAGAATTACTAAAGATTTGCTAAAGATTTACTAAAGATTTACTAAAGATTTACTAAAGATTTACTAAAGATTTACTAAAGATTTACTAAAGATTTACTAAAGATTTACTATAGATTTACTAAAGATTTACTAAAGATTTACTAAAGAATTACTAAAGAATTACTAAAGATTTACTAAAGAATTACTAAAGAATTACAAGTGTTAAGTATGTGCAGACACAATCGTGATAAGATGGGTTGAACTTTAAATTTTATGACTTTTTACCAAAATGAGCAGTAACAGTTTTGATAACTTTGGTGGGGCCATAGAAGATTAAGGGGGGTAAGTGGTGGGGCCATGGAAGATTAAGAGGGGTGACAACAATTATTCTCCTAGCTATGGCCCCACCATAACTTACCCCTCTCAATCCCCTATAGCCCCACCATAACTTACCCACTCTCAATCTTCTATGGCCCCACCATAACTTACCCACTCTCAATCTTCTATGGCCCCACTACAACTTACCCCTCTCAATCTCCTATGGCCCCACCATAACTTACCTCCCCCTCTTAATCTCCTATGGCCCCACCATACCTTTTATTAATACATGCCAATTAAGGTAACATTTCAAGTTATTTCGTTCCAAGTAAAGTCACATTTTGCTTAACTTTTCTAACTTGAATAATTCAAAGGCTTTTCTGTTTTAGACATTATTTTGCATATATTTTATACATGTATATAGTTACTGCTAATAATCCATTGTTCTCTGAATTTGAGGTATAATATAGTTAGTAAAACATCACTCAGTTAAAGAAATATATAGTATTTTTTAGACGAAAAACGTGAAAGCTTTTAATCCTCGTTAAAAGTGTCAATTAATATTAAATTTCAGTAGGTTGCTATTAAAAACCTATTGAGCTTTTAAATAAAAAACAAGAAAAATAAAAAGTTAAAATATTAAATTATACTTATTTCGTAAATGTGTCACTGTCCGATAATTCGCAACTTACCCTCAGTAATTTTCCACACAGACCCACTGAATTCTATGTTCCACACATATCGTCACGACCCATTTCACTTTTAAGCCATTAACAACTTTTCATCACTCGAATTAATCTGGAAAGTAATAATTTCTTCTTTTTTTCTGCAAGATGTGCTAAAGCTATCAAAGTGATCAGGTACTCATGTGAGTGTTAGATGACACTGGTAAGATACTCTATTGAGCCCCACCCTACCTAAATACCATCAAACAAAAAAGTACTAAACATTTGTTTTCATTATTTAAATTCATTCACAAACATCTTCACACTAACTAATTTAAAACAATAGCCAATTAATGTATAAGTTTCCATACATTAGAATATTTTCTTCATTTTTGTCAAAGACGGTACCTATAGGCTTGAAAATTAATGACGTCACGTACGTACGGGAAAGCTATGGTCATAAAAAATATGTAACGAATTGCAAGTATGAGATTGTATGTGAATGTGGGGTGTGATTGGAGAGGAATGCTATACAGGGGGAAATGTGACAGAGAGGGAATAGAAAATAGATATCCAGCAAATATCGTACAGATATCTAGCGAGTATCGTACAGATATCTAACGAATATTGTACAGATATCTAGCGAATATCGTACAGATATCTAGCGAATATCGTACAGATATCTAGCGAATATCGTACAGATATCTAGCGAATATCGTACAGATATCTAGCGAATATCGTACAGATATCTAGCGAATATTGTACAGATATCTAGCGAGTATCGTACAGATATCTAGTGAATATCGTACAGATATCGAGCGAGTATCATTCAGATATCTATCGAAAATCGTACAGATATCTAGCGAATATTGTACAGATATCTAGCGAATATTGTACAGATATCTAGCGAGTATCGTACAGATATCTAGCGAATATCGTACAAATATCTATCGAATATCGTAGATATATCTAGCAAATATCTAAGATATCCAGCGAATATCAAAAAAGATATCCAGCGAATATCGTAAATTCATTCCCCAGGAATGTTGTAGCAACGTCTAGCGGATGTCTCACAAATAGTTAGGTTTGTGCAACAAATTCCAATGAGTACATTTTTGGAAATATCCAATAGTTTCCTAATACCTATCTAATAATTCCCTGAACGTATTAAAATATGCAATAACAATAATATTAGGGGCACATATCGAAAAAAAATTCAATAAAGGTTTTGTATTAATTCAGCAATTTGCATATCTTTACTTTTTTACCTAACAGTACCTACATGTTGTTGATCTTTTTCTTCTTCGTCATTTTAGAATTTAGTTACGCGCATATAGACGCGTATGCGTAATGTTCCGGAAACGTGGAAGAACACGACTTTTTTCACAAAAAAGATTCCGAAATGATGTCTCCGAAGATTGTCTGTGAAAATCAAATGGTGTACCTACCACAATTTGGTGCAAGAAAAACCTTTGGTATGTTTCGGTGACTTGCATTGACACTAAAATGATATTGGAAGTTGAAGGAATTATTTCAATTAAAAACATATATTTCCTTTAAAGGTCCCCTCCAAGCAAATATTTTAATGAATGAGGCAATGGTTTTTTTTATCATTTAGATGCAACCTCCATGGAATTTGATGCTATACTTTTAATGTTATAGAGTTTTGACGATTTTTAAAGTCAAAACTCCATAATACCTGTTATGCTTCTGACTTGCTAATTTTCAGTCTGAAGAAAAAGAATGTACACCGTCTGTTTTAAATGTTAAATAGGTAGGTATCATCTACAAATATTCCTGTAAAAGTATAAAATTGAATTAACTTATTATCGAAACGTTTTTATACTTCTGGAAACAATCTAAATCTAAAACTAAGACCGAACATGCATTGTTTGCTTATAAAATTCGAATTGTAAATCAAAACAAAGAGTGTACAATCTCTCTTCATCGTCAGGTTAGTGTTTCGTACAATTGTTGCATAAAGAATGTTAAAATTTTAAAAAGCATTACAGAAAAGTGTAAGATAAATAGAATTTTATGCAATTTGCAGATTAATAATCTGGAGAAGACCTTAAATGGCCCGTACACACGCAGGATTTTATTAGTCTTTCCACCAGACATTTTGCTTAGCTCCTCCTACTTTTTCCACGAGAATATAATAAAAAACTATATAATTATTATTTATTTCAGTTGGTATCAATGATACCTGCAGGTATCATGGATACCAACTGAAATAAATAATTAAATATGTCGTTTTTTCTTATATTCTCGTTGAAAAAGTAGGAGGAGCTTAGTAAAATGTCTGGTGGAAAGACTTTTAAAACCCTGCGTGTGTACGGCCCTTTAGAGAATCAATTTTGAAATGAAATTTGTCCTTGCACTGAAATCAGAAATGGACTTTTCGTCATGAAATTCGTGTGGTTTTTTCATGCCAGAGGTGAATAATTACCACCTTCGTACGGGTGCTAATTTGCCAACGAACAGCTATTTAACTGCTATTTATCGTGACTCTTTCGGCCAAATTATGATGGCTTGAACAGGGAAGAATTTACAGAAATTGAAGAAAAGATGAAATTTGTGGAAAGGGAGAATGTATGAGAGGGAGGGGTAAATTTTGATAAAAAAATAGTCAATTATAAAATAGATTTCAAGTAGAATAAGACATCAGCTCTACATATCTTTTCCCTCCAATAAATTAAATACATCTGCAAGAGATAAATTAGCAAGATGAAGCAATCTACCTCCTCACCTTGAGCATATTCTATATAATATGCATATAAAGCAACATATACACATATAAAGCAAACGCTCTACGTAAATGGGGCGAAAGTGAATCGTATTATTAATATAAAGTGTACCAGCAACTAATGAAATAACGTCACAGGTAATTAGGGTAAAGGCACGACTACCAAATACGAATATTTAATGTTATAAAATACATAACATTATGAGCATTAATTACATATGATTAATAGTAAATTGTTTTAAAGTTTAAACGATTATCTTCACAATTAATATATTTCTAATGATTATATTCTAATAATTTCTTTATAAAAAATCTACTGAAATTTTTATCAGGTACATTAATCACACCTGGCAATTGACGCTGTGCCACAATTCTACCAAATCTCATTCTAAAACTAAGAAAAGACAATTGCTATTTATTACAGGTACTAAAGTACTCTGTCTAATGAGTTCACCTGTACACCTGCCAGTTTCAGGTTAATTACCTTAGAGGTAAAAACATTAACATTGCGACCTAATGCGACCACACCGTCTATTGCGACCAACTAAACAGTATGCAATATACTCTGTTACTTCCTATTGTTATAATAAATATAAATATGTAAGCATGTAATTCAACCAACTCTTTACTACAACCAGAATTGTAATGACATGGAAATTTAAACGAATTCTACAGGAAATTTCATTTATCTTTAATTTTTATCATAATCTGAAAAATTAAATTCAACTAGTCTTTGTATTTTTTCTTCATAATATATAATGTTTTTTTTTCTGCTCTGAATATATAGGCGTAGCCCCCTCCCTCCCCCTTTCTTTTCTATGTTTGAGTCAAGATTGTTCCATCAGTCTACGGTATCTGAGTTCACCTTTTGAGATTTATGTTACAATTGAGCTAACTGTCGAAAAACTATTATATTTCTTAGTTTTTTGGTGTTTCATCTCTTAAATCTAACATTACATGTGTATTAATTAGATTTATTTTGATAGTTTTCCATTAGAAGTAATTCGATTTTAGATCAAAGCTAATCTAAGTTCTTCTCTTCCAGATTCGCATGTTGATGTCTCAGAGCCAAAATCCGTTTAGAAAAATGCCTGCAGCCTCTTCTCCTTGCCAAGGCCAAACCATGACGTACATTCAGCCAGAACAGCGAGGAGCTGTCCATCCTCACGCAGTTTACCCCAGTTATTCGCCCCAACCTCCAGTACAACTACCTTACACCCACTTAGCAGCAGCTCTTACAAGAAACCTCCCCTCCGTTCGATCCGTTGCTCAGATAACCTGGAAACCAATCAACAGTGGTGCGTCATTGCATAAGCCCTCGACGGCATCCGAGTCCCAACTTATCGTGAATTCCCCTAAGCCTGCTTCGACATATCCTGATTTGAGAGGAAGTTTTTCTATTCTCAACTCGAAACTTCGTGCCGAATCAGATAGAGTGCACCCACATGCTGCAGACGTTCCTTTTGATTTGACGACACGGAATAGGGAGCACACGATGTCTCCTGCGTCGATGCCTTTAGACCTGTCAGACGCACAGCAGCCACTGGACTTGAGAATGGACCATAAGAAACGTCCCTTAGTGGAAGACGAGAATCAAAACTTGGTTGAAGACATAGGTTCTCCGCCCGAGCCCAAAGCTTTTAAACAGTCTTACGATGGTCTGAGTGCCGATAGACATTCAAGAATTTGTTCAAGTCCTTCAAGAACGAATTTTTTCAAGCCACCAACATCAACCAATATTGTGACACAAATTACAGGAGTAACTATGAATGATGCAGGTGTGCCCAGCCAGTTGACTCCTAGAATATTTGTCAACGCATCTGTTCAAAGCACAACTGCAAGCTATCCAGTTGATAAAAGTAATGTTACAACTCCAACTTCACCTAGAAATTTAACTGTTCCTGTAACAACACCGAGTCCAATTCTGTGCCCTAAGCCTTTGAGACCTACTATGCCCAGTATATCACCTTCAGAATCTAACTTTATTCGTGAAAATCAAGGCTCATCGTCCCCTCTTTCTGGTCCTCCTCCTCATCTAATAAGCATCCAGTCATCCATGTATCAATTCCAATCGACAGGTAGCAATAATAATTGTCCAAGGAGTCCACTGCCTCAAAATAGCTTACACAATGTTGTTTATTCCCCAACAAGAGAAAAGCCACATCGGATTTTATCCTCAAATTCTGATAGTCAACCAATAATGGCACCATCAAGACCTAGAGAAAGATATTCTTGTAAATATTGTGGTAAAGTGTTCCCTAGATCTGCAAATTTAACGCGCCATTTGAGGACACACACCGGTGAACAACCGTACAAATGTAAGTTTTGTGAAAGATCTTTCAGCATATCTTCGAATCTGCAAAGACATGTTCGAAATATTCATAACAAAGAGAAACCCTACAAATGTCCACTGTGTGAAAGAGCTTTTGGACAACAAACTAATTTAGACAGACACATGAAGAAACACGAGTCTGATGGTCCAACTATATTAGATGGAATTCCTAGAAGATACAGATATCGTAAAACTTCTTCTCCAAAACCAGTTTCTCTTCATCAATATCCATCTTCAAGTCCACGCTCGGACCCGAACCTATCTGTCGAGGGCCCAACGACGGAAGAGGAGGAAGACAATGAGGACGAGTATATTGACGTTGAAGAGGACGATGAAATTGAGGATTCGTTGGATAAGAATGATCAAATCACGATGGCTTTGACGATTCACCCAGCCAATGTCCCAGCTCTTCAACCAATTGACGTGACCAGGCGAGAATCAACCGCTGTACAACCAATATCAGTTCTGGCTTCTTAACCTATAATAAGTGAATAACTGTGTCATAATTAAATGCATTGAAAGATTCTTTTCAATTTGACATTTGTAGTTTTAATTCTACTGCCGTTTTAAATTTGTTTGATTGCGTTAATTCTTTTCTTTGAAAATGAATCTGATTTATTTGTCAAACTCCATTCTAATTCTATAATCAGTGTTACCTGTTGAATAATTCTTTATTGATTGTTAGTAAATACTTTTCTCGTTTAATTTGTTCTGACACTCTAGTCATTTTAGTTCGCCGTAGATAATTAATTCTTTTGATATTTATGTATGTCGTAGACTGAAAGAATTCTCTATGCTCCTAGTAGTATCCTTTTATTTTCTCGATAGTTTATATTTCGTTATATGAAGATGTGTGTTTTTCTATATATATATTTACGTTGCAATAGATTTATTCTATACCCACCTCCTGACTTTGACTATCCCTTATTTACCCACAGCTATCAATTGAACATTTCTGCGCACTCAAGATAGCACCGTAGAACTGGTTTACTCGTCATTTATATGATTGTTAAGCTGCTGTGTATAATATAAGAAATATATATCAGATGCTCTTTAAACATTCGTTCATATTCAAAAGCTTCTTTAGAAAGTTACTTGAGCGCAATATTTTTTATTTATATTTAATCATATTCATATTTTGATATCACATTTCGTAATTTCACCAATTTACATAAAGTTCTAGTCATGAATATATATATATAGCGTAAATCAAATGAGAAATATGTAATGCATATTAGGTAAAATGACGGGCAATATTTACACAACCAGTTGAAATATTTTGAGCTTTAATAAAGAAATGAAGATGCTGCAATGAATTATGAAACAATGATGAAAAAAAATATACCCTAGGTATAATAATTATTCCAATTTTACTGAACATCCGTATAATAATTTTTAGGTATATATAATAAATAAAATATTCTTTCGTTTTTTAATTGATTGTAAATTTTCACGTCCCAGAATGATAATAGAAATATTCAAAAGCACAAAAATGTGTTTCAATTATAAAATAAAAGAATATAAGGATTTTCGTCTAAACCCAGTCTAATAATGAAGACGGGGCCGCATGACGACATCGATGGGGATTAAAAAGCATGTGGAATCAGCGGCAAATTGTGTAAAAGTGTATATTGCCGATTTAAATTTTCCTACTTCAGCCGCTTGTTTATTTCAACCGCATGACGTTTGTATTGGCCAAGCTAATAGATTACAGTATATATGTTCTTTGCAATTTGCCGATCTGAACAATCTCAAGAAAATTCTGCGCGTTTTAAACCCCCTGATGCCGAGTGTGCGTTTATACCTTCATTTCATTTATTATAAAATCGAATACTAATATATATGTGTCGGGTGACATGCCACTCCCCGAAACCCCCCAGCCAGGTCATGAAGCAATCAGCAATTATTTTCAAAATAAGCGTAATTTATTTTTGTCAAAAAGTACCTAATCTTCATATATTTATATATATAAATCAAGATTATTTTAAAACTCTCAACTTAAATAGCCGTTATGTAGTTTGTTATACGTATATACGGAATAATTCAGGGGAATTTGGGGAGTTGCATGCCACACGATATACAATAAAGGTCCCCTCCAGGCTCCGGGAAAAGAATGAGTTTATTATATAATATTTTAGAACTAAGGTGTACGATCATTATTCCGCAAACCGCATACAATTCAGTTCAGTATATATTTTATTATTTTTTAAATACTATGTGAGCAACAATCGAGCGAATTTCCAACCTGACGCTGAGAAAGAAGATTGTACACTCTTTGTTTTGATTTCAAATTTAGATTTTTAAACAAACAATGCGTTTTTGGCCTTCTTTTAAGATATTAATTGTTTCTAAATGTAAATAAACGTTTCTATAATAAGTTTATCCAAATTTAAACCTTTAAACGAGTAATAAATAGATATATTAAACCAAATACCTAGTTGACAATCAAAACAAATGGTGTACAAACGTCTTCTTCAGACTGAAAATTAGAAAGTCGGAAGTTAAGTAGGTTTTGTAGATTTTGGATTATAAAAATATTTAAAAGTATATAAAATTTAAAATGTGCTATCAAATTTGATGGGGTTTGCAGTAAAATGATAAGAAACATTAGCCTCGTTAATTTAAGCAATAAAAAAATTTCCTTGGAGGGGACCTTCAATTAGTATTCGATTTCATTATACTGTTAATAAAATGAAGATATTAATGCACGCTCGGCAAATGGAGCAGAATATTTATACTATATACCTACGGATCATTTACTAATTTCTTCCATAGTACATGTAAGTAATGAAAATGTTATCAATTAGCCACCATTTGTCAATAAAATATTATAAATCAGCTAACGCTGAGACTTATGAGAGAATAATTGAGCAAGCCCAATTATTATATACGATGGTTAAAAATTCTTTACAATTGTGAGCATTTTTGAATAACATTTCTTATTAAGTGTATAAGCCTAATTATTGGACGGTTCTATTTTATTAGAGTAAGAATCGAATCGCCGACCGAATCGATATTTCGACCAAATTGTGTTTAACTTCAAAATTATAATTATTTACTCAGAATTAGTGATGAAATGAATTGTAATCTTATTTGCTGGCTATTTACGAACATTTTGATCTATTCAGCGAGGTGAACGCATCATCAGAACTTTAAAAATAAAGAATTATGTTTATCATTTGATGAAACGTGAAAAAATGAACCCATTGACTGCTTATTGAGTCAATTGGTCGAAGCCAATCTTACTCCGTTATCGTTTGCCGACCGCAATTCTAATTGTTAATATTAGTTAACAATGAGTGTTACCAGAAGTTGGTTTCTTTATTAAATGAAAAAAATGTTAGTAACATATTTTTTTTCAGTGGTCGGTAAATCGTTACCCAACCTATGCAAATCGAATCATCGACCAACTGGTCGGAAATTTGTGATCGAGAGTCATAATGTCGACCAAGCTAATTCGCTTTGTCGACCAATACAAAAAAGTGTATTTACAATAATTTATACATATAGATAAATAATAATAATAATGTCAAAATTGAAATAATAAACCACACACACTAAAAATGTTTTGTTAGAAGAAATATCAGAATAATTAATAAAAACACACGTTGTGAGATATTGGTTAAATATGAAATTCCTAAAACATCACAAGTTGACAGGTTGATGTTTTTATTGATATGGAAGTTGGTACGAATTTCTTTTAATATTAGTGTGTTGAAACTTTTTCTTATATACCTATAAGGTAAAGTATAAATATAGAAACTAATAACATAATCAATAGTATTAATCGTATCCTACTTTAAGTTCCTCTACAGTCTCCGAGAAATGTGAGTTTGTTTCTTAATGTTGTAATTATTACTCTGATAATCGCATAACATTTTATATTGTACATATATACTTTTTATATGATTTAAAAGTTTTTAATAATTTTGTATTAAAGTACGAAGTACTAATATGATACTATATGTTCGGTGCTCGTCACTCAAGTATTTTTGTTATGCGCCATCAGCCGATCTGATCATCGATTGATGGTTGTTCTAATGATGGATCCAAAGGTGGCACAGCGCGATCGATCGATAGTGTAGATCTTCCATTTTAACAATTTGCAATCGTTCAGAATATGATAAATATGTGTATTACATCTTGTTAGAAAATGTGAAAAATTGTACCATATGACCAGAAGGCGAAGAAAATTTTGTACAATATTTTTCTTCTGACTTGTACTTAGGGAATTGGAACGTATATTATATCTTATTGATTATATAAAATTAAATCCATATATAAGTAGCAAGTAATCGGTACTCTTAGGTTTACAATAATTTCAGTGATAATTTGATGAGTTTCCTCAATTCTCATGACTTAGTAAGTTTGACTGTTAACTGTGCCTCCTTTAAAAAAAATCGTGTGACAATTTGTACTTGTTTAATAGTTTTTTGTTATATCACAGAATGATAGAAATTAGAAAAATGAGTGTCTCAAGTTTCATTATCATATTGATAATTCAGAGTAAATACCTTACCCTTACTTCAACCATATCTTGTCAATTTCATGGTAGATAGAAATTATAAGTATTACTGTTACATTTTCACCATTAGAATTATTTTGTTGATACCATTTAGTATATCTATATTTGATGTACCTCATCTTAACCCCTTCTCCCTCAGTTCCTCCACTCAAATTATATTTGAATTTGTATCATATTCTATAATCTATATCAATAAAGATTGCATTAATAAATCTAATGGGGACTAATACTGAAACTTATTTTAGTAATAATTCTTTTGAATTTAATTTCTGTAGGAATTTAACCTCTGCTTCGGAACCGAAGGCCATATCGCTGACATAAAAAGGAAATTAAATACAAGGGACTGGAAGAAGCAGTCAGAAAGAAAAATGGCTTCATGAGCTAAGTACGTCATCTAACTTCAACGGTGACAATGCTCATGGATGCACAAAAGCTACACCATAAATGACGTCACTTATTAAGGAATGTGACGAAACGGGACACAAGCAACAGTGGCTGTACTCACGGATAGAAGAGAAAAATGAAGAATTGATAGTAAATGAAGTCTACGAGTCTACCTAACACAAAGATCTAAGACCTCGTAGTTGAAGAGCATAACCCTAGCGCTATCCTCTAAAATTCCAAGTAGCGTTAACAAAATTATAAATAAGGTAAAAAAAATGAAAAAAACAATTCATAATCCAAATTACAACATTTCGGGGCACAAGTGACGCCACCTCTCTTTTCTTCCATTCACCAGACAGCTTCGGAATATCAATCCACACTTCCAAAGTATAAGAATGTACACCATATGTTTTGAATTTCAACTAGGTAGGTACACTCAATCCAATACAAATCTTCGTGTATTAAGGTATGAAATATGATAAACTATAGAAAGGTTTATAAACTGGACGAAGTAACTTATAGCTTAAACTAGGACAGAGCATGCAATTTTTGTTAATAGAATTCAAATTGAAAATCAAAAGAAAGAATGTAGTGTACAATCTATTTCTACAGCATTTTATTTATAGTGTTTCGTACAATTGTTCCACACAGAGTATTAACAACTCTAAAAGCATGTAAATTGTCTTATACTGAACTGAATTTTATACGGTTTCGCAGATAAATAATCCTAGACGACTAGACCTTAGTTCTATAATATGCAATAAACTCATACTTTTTCCGGAACCTTGAGAGAACCTTTGAAGGTCATAAAAATCTGGAACAAAATTGCATGGAGCTAATGTATTTAAAACTAGATAACATGCACTCGGTAGAGCGCATACCTTCGCCGCCGCTTTGACCCGTTCCCTCCCAAAAACTAACAAACTAGTAACTGGATAATGACCAATCGTCCCACCAAGTATTATATTACATGGTTGAATATTTTTTGAGTTACTGAGTTATAAATGACCTTGATCTTGATCTTTGTCCAGATTGCTCCCAAATTTCTACCAGATGGTTTCTGGACATTGACCATTCGTCTCATCAAATTTCAGACAATTGGGTCGAACACTTTTTGAGTTATTGAGTTATAAATGGCCTTTAACCAGATCACTGCCAAATCTGACAAAATGGTTCATGGATATTGAACAATCGTCCCACTTAGTTTTATGCAATATGGTTCAATACTTTTTGAGTTATAAATGACCATGACCTTGACCTTCGACCGGGTCGCTCCAAAATTTTTTCCTGGAAGTCAGTCACTGGACATTGACCAATTGTTTCACCAAATTTCAGTCAATTTAGTTGTACACTTTTTCAGTTATGCGAATAACAAGATGATAAATAAATAAATGCCGACTAAAATAAGACCTTCCTCAAATTTGCGAGGTTAAAAATTGATACATATTTATTCATTTGAAGTCATTAATTTATAAATAGCTATAGTGCAATACAATTTTAAGGAATCCACGAAACCTCAATATCTAGATTTAGAAAAATAATTATGAAAGTAAAATAATTATTTTCATCATATTTTTCATTCAAAAACGTCTAATTTACAATTTTAAAACAGCTTATTTTTGCCTAATGCGTTGCATTTCTAAATAGTAACCATCATGAGTAGTTAAAATGAATGTTTTAGTAGATATCAATTCAAGTAGTATTCACTTTTTGTGCGTACATTTCACATAACAGCCTGGTCGATTAATTGATTTTATGGTCGGTAAACGATACCTGGTCGAAATATTGAATTTATAAATGAACATTGGTCGATAAATCGATATACTTCAGAAAATACATGATCTCAAAAAATGATGTTTAGTTCAAAAACCAATATAGCTAGAAACTTTCTGTTCGCAAATAAAGAAAGTACAAATCAATGGTAACACTCGAGTACATCTATCATTGTAGTGAGAGTACTTGTTTTCAAATAAATTGGAAATTAGGAGAAGGTGTGTTATTTGGTCGGTGATGCGATTCTTACCCTAAATACATTTTCTCAAATGATCGAAAATGTGGAATTTTCCAATAACACGGAATTTACCTACTATCCTAAGATATTTTAATTCCGCGATTTAGTTGTAGCGTTGGCGCGAAAAATCCAAAAAAATAATGTTTATCTACAGACTGTGGAACATTTATTATTGCAATGTGAAATATAGGTACAATGATGCTGGTTTCGAATTATAATTGGTGATTGCAATCATTGCATGCAAAATTCATCAATACAGGTCTCCGTAATAGCCTCTAAGCCTGGGAAGCAGTAGTATCATACGGCTAAATTGCGGCCCTGCTAATTTGTTTCGAGCAACTTTTCGTTCCAAAGTTTCTCCAAATCCTGCTGATTTAGTGATTACTGATTACTAAACTGATATAATATTGAAATGTTGCTTACCATTAGAAGTGTAATACCTAGTTTGTATAATTTATTTATTTTATGAGTACAGAGTACCTAGACTACCTATTAGTATTTTGAAGCTATGAATTTTGTTAGTGTCCATTAGGGTGGGCCAAAAAATAGGGGTTTCGGACAAACTTCAGAATCTTCATATGGAATAGTTATAATAAGTTGATACTTTATAAAAGAACATTGCATGCCAATTTCCAGGCCATTTCTGGCTATTTTTGAGTTGTCCCAAAACATTTGAAATTTTGTACAAAATGATATCTTCCCATTAATTTTGAAATATTCGATTTTTTTCTTCTGTGGAATAGGTAGATAGATACAATTAGTTGGAACTTGACACGTTATGAAAAAACACAACTGGAAAAATTGCAGATTAATATTTGATACTTTTGAGTTGCCCTGAACACTCTTCTTGTAAAATATATTACTAGGTATTACTGGTAGCGTCGACCAGGATCGCTTCCCGCAATTTGCGCAAACTTTGCTTTAACTCGGAAAATAAGTTAGGTATCTTAACAAAAATTGGCATGAGTATTCACCTCTGTATGATGCATAATCGTAGTAATTCTTAAGTTTCTATCTCTAGTACTTTCTCTTTTATGGGATGAAATATATGCGGGGGAGAATTCTGACTTTAAGGGGTCGTTTCCCGCAGTGCCTGGGATCGGTTCCCGCACTGCGGGAACCAACCCTTTTTGAACTGCCCCGCAGTGCGGGAACCGACTCTCATTCATTATCTACCACGTTGTGGGAATCAGCCATGAAGAGTAGCTAGTCCTCACTACACTACGATAATGATTGCTTTTGATAACGTTGCCAGGTTAAATGAAACAAGTTATGAAAATGCTTTATTTAAGATACAGAATTTCCTAAAATCCACGTCTGATTCTTCAGCCCAGAGTGGAATAATAACTCATTTCAGATTGACTAGTAACTCTGTTAGGAATTTAGAATGAATAAAAATTACTCATTTTAACCCTAAAAATGCAGAAATCAGTAAATTATTTTATAAATTTCAACTCCGCAGTGAAAACTAATGTAAAATAAGTAATTTAAGATTCACAATTGGGCTTGCTGTGATGATAAACATCACTGATGGGAATGTATGAAGTTAGGAGTAACTCTGTTAGAATTTATGTTTTCCAGTCTGGTCTTCAGCACTACTACTAGTGCTGGAGCAAATTGGCTGCAACTGTTCATCTACTTTTTCCGTTTTCCTATTTTAACAATTCATTTTCTTTTCTTTCTCCATTTCATCACAAAATTCTTAATTCATCTATTGTCAGAACTTGAGCTTCAAGATTTATCCTACGTCGAACTTTTCGATGTTGCACTCTTTGTGTGAAGTGCAGAAGTGGTCTTTCAAAATCTGCTCGAAACTCCTATTGATAGATATTTCTTTCTTATAGAATGAGGTATTCAATTCAGTGAAAGTGTTCTCTTTGTGATAATTGATGTGGGCTCTACCAGATAGGTTTGGTTCTTCTATATCGCCTGGCTACTTTTGGGGACTTGCTTGAGGTGTGAGTTTCCTTTTCTCCTCGGGAGGTTAGTGGTGGTTCTCTTTCACTGCTTTTCCGATCGTGCATGTTGTGCACGATCGGGGGAGCGTGCCAATAGCCATAAGGTTGACACCTGTAAATAAAGTTTGATTTTATAGAGCAATTCTGCATGATACGCTATTAGCAATTTTATAGTGATTTTAACACTGAACTACATAATTTGTAACTATTACGTCAGGTCTCACCTTTAAAAATGATACGTGGGTGTAACTTATCTCCGGCCACTGCGATCACTGTTATTGCTCCTAGTTCTCTTCATTCGGTCACGGAAAGCCCATTCGTGAATTCCAATTTATTTTGCAGCTTTCCTTGATAGAGTCTACCACCCACTTTACCAATCGCATCTCTTACTTTCCTTTCATCTAATTTATTTCTCTTTTTTTTTTTGTTGAATTTTTTTTTTTTTCGGCATGATCAAACAAGTTATGTAATGTATTTAATAGTTATGATAACCTGGAAGAAATATAATATATTACTCACGCTCTAAACATATAATATATACCTAATATGGATATTTTGATGTGCGGGAACCAACCCTGAAAAAGTGCGGGAAGCGACCCTAGCCCATATTTATCGATCGGGTCGATTCTCGCACTAACGTTTTCCTTTATAGTTTTACAAATGGCTTGAGTTGACAAAATTCCTTTTAAAGCATGTTAACCAAGTACATACCCTATATGCATACCAATTTTTAGATAGGTATCATCTTTCGTTTACTTGTAATGTCAAAGTTTGCGCGATAGTTGAAAACATCAGTTGAAAATTTTTCAGGTACCTAAAATGTATGTTTTATTTGATCGCGAATAGAATTTTACTTATCGAGAGTATATCAAATGTAAATATATCAAAAGATTGCTAAGAAACAGCTCTTTTAGACTGTGTTTACAGATTTGAAAAATAATGTTTCTTTCGGAAGTTATATAGAGTGCGGGAACCGACACCGGATCATTCACTGCGGGAACCGATCCGGGTCGACGCTATTACAATATTTTTCTTAAAATTTGGCTTCTAGAGCAATCATGCTGTTATTGTGATAAGATAGAAGTAATTCAATTCTCAAAATAACTTTGTGAATTGAATTTATTTCATATTTTAAAAGCATTTATCAATATTTTCGTAGTGCAAATTTTTTGAATTTACTCGGATTTCAGCAATATGATAATAAAAAATGCAATTCGCCCAAGTAATAAAGCATGTCCAAACTCGCCATTTTAATGGCGAGTTTGTGACTGTTATTTTGAGCCCTTCAATTGCAAATGGCGAGTTTTATCTATTTTTCTCCTATGCTACAATGTTATTTTGGAGAGAATTAATGATAATTTGATTACTTTGGAGAGAATTTGTTGAATTTTGGAGAGAGCTGGAGAGACAAATGGTGAGTTTATGAAACATACTAATTTACTTGGCAATTCGCTTTGTCAACATTTTAATCCAGTCTGCAGAATGTGTCTCTTCTCCCGCAGAGATTTTTATTTGAGAGACAGCTATTCTCTTACTCTCAGCAGGCAGCAACAGACTCAGAATCTCCCGCAGCTAAATTAATGGTAACATAGGAATTATTTTAAAATCACCCGCAGCTAAATTAATGGTAGCATAGGAATTAATTTAAGATCTCCCGCAGAGATCTCCAGTTTCTAAAATTCAATCAAAAACTCCCGCAGACCAGTCTGCAGAATATGAGACATTTTTAACATTTTCTGTGCGAACAATCCTCAATTTCCTCCTATATTTACATGTATTTTACTGAGAACAGCAGCCAAAATAGAGGATTTCTTGGAGAACACTTTACCAGTTCGGCAGTTCCTGCAGTCCCAAGTTAAATAGCATGTCTCATAAACTCGCCATTTGTCTCTCCAGCTCTCTCCAAATTCTCTCCAAAATGATCAAATTATCATTATTTCTCTCCAAAATATGAAAATAACATTATAGCATAGGAGAAAAATAGATAGAACTCGCCATTTGCAATTGAAGGGCTCAAAATAACTGTCACAAACTCGCCATTAAAATGGCGAGTTTGGACATGCTTTATTACTTGGCAGTGCCGTCTGGCCCACAGAGAGTCTTGGAAAAATGTTCCATATTCTGCAGACTGGACATTTTTGAGTCACCAAGTGTCCCAAACATGGAATTGTTGGTTTATTAATCAATTATTAATGTTTTTGCTCAATTTCTTGCATATAAATTTCCTTATTATGTTCTTTATTGAGCACCAGACC